>NQII01004362.1:44765-129108 GCA_002778355.1 Clitarchus hookeri
CGCAGCGACGCCGCCCCCGAGGCGCTTCACGGCTTCCTGCCGGTCAAGCAGGAGCTGATCGACCCCGACGAGCACGTCTTCTACGAGGCCTTCAAGCCGGAGCCGGGCGACGGCCAGCCCGCGCGTCGACACGACTTCCTCGCAGCCACAGGTACGCCAACCGTAGACTACAGAGGTGAGGTAGGCACAACCACGAGTCCATCCTCGACATGACCTCCGGGCGTCAGGGGAGTTGGTGGGTTGCTGACACAAGCACATTCTGAGCACCAGCTGAGGGAACCTCTGGAGTAGTGAGGTCGGCCCGTGATACTCCTTCCTTTCCACGGGTTCTCCATTTTGAGTGGGCTAAAACCACGCGATGGAGGTGGACGGGGTTCTTTTTCCTACTCAAGAGAATTCCCAAATGGGCTAAGAGCTTATGCCCAGTGGGGCAGTTGGCCAACAAGAGCATGGCATACAAAGGGAGAGGTCAGGAGATTAATTTTTTTTGTTTTGTTTTTGGCCACTCACAACCAATCTCCGTCCCCCAACACTAAACTGTTTTTCTGTCAATACGGCTTGCAAAAACGGCGTTTGTTTGGATAAACAAGTGCTTCGATATCTTTTTTTAAATTTCATCTAACCAATTTGTAATGCAGTTTGATTAAATTCAAATTGGTAAAAAGTATTTAAAATACACGATAGTGTAAAAAAATTAAGATAGAGACAAACACATTCATCACTGTTGACCATGTGGCTTCGACAGTTGTGCTCCTTTGCGGTTGGTCAGTGTTGGGTGCATGCGCAGAAGACGAATCAATCCGTCTTCCTCATTATTACTAAATTAATACGCAGACATGAAATAGCGTGGCCGTTTCTTTCATGTAGGCGTATTCATTCTTTGATTGATTGTGCGAGGGTCTGGCAACGGGCCTCGTGTCTTATTGGCTGCCGCATGCCCTATTGGTTAAGCTGTAGGCTGGCGTGTAAGTTGCCAGGCGCTGATTAGCGAGCATCGTTACAACATGTTGCTGGTTAGTGACGCCTATTGGTTGTGTGCGGCTGGAGTTAGTGGGATATGCGGTTGCTTCACCTCTGTTTTATTACTTACTCTGTGCTAAGGGCACCCACGCACTTTTCTTTTCTTTTTTATGTGGCCAGCATGCATTCTGACGGGCACACTGGCTGGTAAGCACTCAGTAAAGTTGTCGACGAAGGTANTAAACGCCGGCCACACTTCCTTATCACCCCGCTCCTGTCCCTCTTTTGGGTGATGTGGGGATATAAGAGATCCCTTTAGTTTTTAATTGCTTTCCTCTTTTTGTTCGACCTTTGACTTTCTCTTTTACCACGTAACTTTACACTTTTATTTTTCTTGGTTGTGGGCAGTCTCTTTTTATATTTTTGTTTTGTTTTGAAATACCTAGCTGTGACATCTCTTCGTTGTATGATTAACTATTTACAAAGGCTGTTCCCGATTAATTAAGCATTTTTGATATTAATCTTTGAAAAATGTCTCTGCTCATACCTGCATGCATTCTGACGGGCACACTGGCTGGTAAGCACTCAGTAAAGTTGTCGACGAAGGTATTGAAAATTAAGAACTTTGGGCCGTGTTGTACTTGAGTTGGCAGAGAACTTGCTTCGTTATCACAACCAATATGCTACAGTATCTGTGCTTGGTGATCAGTGACGTGAACCAGCCAAAACATAGCGCAGTAGCATGGTTTACGAACCAGTTATCAGCAAGGAAGATCATTGAGCACTGAACCTCGTAAAGTACAGTACCAGATCAAATATAAGTTTCCTGTGCAACATGTTGACGATTGTCTACAATGGGCACGAAAAGGTTTAAAGTGTTAAGTAAACGTTTGTGAAACCAGACAGCGTTTCTTGTGCTTTCAGAATTTTTTTAATGTATACGAGCGCAAGAATCAACACATACGTAACGTTTTTTACTTTCGTAATAGTTTCTCATTTTACTTCAATGACGCATGAATAAAGCGATGGGGCCCACGACAACGTTAATTTTACTTATAGTGGAAGAATAAATGTTGTGCATACAAGTAGATCTTCAGAAGGGCTTTCAAAAGTTCTCACATTACAGTGAGCAGCCTTCACTACCAGGTTGCCTGGAAGGTGAAGGTAGTTGCGGACGATCCTGCCAGCAGCTCGACTCTTCTAACAGCTTGAGTGTCATTTTATATTCTACTACTATAATATAAAGCAATGCTTTATGTAGCGGCACTATTCGAGTCTACGTATTTTTAAACTGCAAAGTCTTTGTTCTGAGATGTAACTGCGTCGAGTAGACGGGCCTGTGGACTTTTCTTTTCGACCCCTCCTCCCTATCCCCTCTCCCGCTAGGGACTCATAAGTCTGGAATATTGTCTTATGTTTTTACCATCTCGTTTCCCGAATGCAACGCGCCTGCGCACTAGGCAACGTGGTTGCGTTACCATAGGTTCAACTCTCGTCCACTTTCCAGCTCGGCAGCCGATGTGCGTCGTGGATACAACAAGCGGGGTGTAAGCTCCCACGGCACGAAGTGTAGTAGTCACCTGCCAATCACAGCATCGTTAAGGCTCGGTCTAACCCCTTGTTAAGAATTCTTTCTTTTCGCGTCATAATTTCGTTTACATCGCAACTACCGGCAATGCACCATCATAGAAAATGTACATTTTACGGGTTGTTCAATATTTTCGTGCGTAATTTTAATTGCGTGTTATCAGATTGTTGTAAAATATTCGAGAAATTATTAATAAAATGTAAATTTGTTCTCAACTTTTTACAACAAACAGGCAACACACAATTAACATTACGCACGGAAATATTAAATAACTCGTAAAACGTAAAGTTTCTATAATCGTCCACTGTCAGTAATCACAATAAATCCGTAATTATGACGCGAAAACTAAGAACTTCTTAAAAAGGAGTGGAGCCGAGCCTTAACTTTGCTACGCCCGGCTAGCTATGCCCGCGCAATTGGGCTTCCGGTAAGCGGGAAAATAAATAATAATCCCACCCCAGTTACCCGCGGACACCGAGAAAGCCTGCAGGGTATGGGGAAAAAAACAGGTTTCTGCCGGACCCTGTTCCCAGCCAGCGGCCATCACAGGGTTCACGAAAATTAATGAACCATGAAGTGATATCAGTAGAGCGGAAGAGCACCCGTAGTGGGTGCAGGTGGGTGAAATGAGGTGAATACGGAACAGCGCCGGAATGTAAGGGTGGGGGAAACGGAATATCCCCGAGAAAACCCGCCAACCTGGAGGCATCGTCCGGCACGATTCTCACATACGAGAACTGGGAGACGGCCCCGTCGGGAATCGAGCCCGGTTCACCTACAGTCGGTTCACGACTGGAAGAGACTTTCTTGAAGCACATGCTAAAGATCTACTTTCAAGCCCATTTCGTATCCTTCCGCCAAAGGTAAACAAACATTGCCATGAGGCAGTCACATGGCAATGTTTACATGCAGTGTTTACATTCCACTGTGTGTGTACATGTGTTCGTACATGCACGTACCCATTATAAAAGTCACGTATATATTATTAATGGCTATTCCACAAGCGTAAAGTTTTTAATCTTGAGAATTTCACACAAAAGAATATGCAATACCAGCGACAAACATTTCATTCTATAAACCCAAAATGCGAGTATTTTGATGAATCGATAGTAGTTGTCTATTTACAATCGATTGTTAGTGACTTTCGATAAATTCCCGTACATCGAAGGCAAGGTCATCAGTATTGATCGAAATTGCTACAGACGTTAAAATGGCGTGGTGGTAGACTGAGTCGGATGTTTCGCGCAATTGTAAAACGTTATTTAAAAATGGTTGTGACGGTTTTCGACAGGACGGCAGAATTTGCGAGTGAAGGATTCTACGTCTTCGACAATGTGAAAACAATTCTTATGTACAAATACTGCAACGTTAGAATAGAGTGGCAAAGGAAATACACGCGCACGAAACACATAAAAACAAAAGGAACCAGTAGAACGGGAAAGTGAGCACAAATTAAAATCATATGTTATTAAAAACCAAATAGTAAAGAGCGGATATTAGTAAAACAAAACAAATAAATTAATTATTATAGGTTAAACAAGACAATCGTACAAATATTCTGGCACGTGTGTCAACAATACGAGGAATGAAGGTTAGTAAACAAATGGCTGCGTTACTTTCACCTTGAGCATGATCATGTTACTATGCAAGAAACGTTGAAATCTAAATACGTTAGCTTCACGTCATTAATAATTTGGATAATAAGATAAAAGTCTTTTCGACACCCATTTGTAAGCGATAAATTAACAATTACGTTAAAACTTCGGAACTATTTCCTCTCTTTGTACTGGCAAACTAACGGCATAACTGTATCGCTCTCGCCGCTGTTTATAATGTTATATGCATGTCGCTAACGGCTAGGGTGTTTTTTCATAGGTTGATTTTAAAAAGTTTCTTCCAGTCGTGAACCGACTGTAGGTGTGAGGCGAGTAGTCTGGCCACTAGACCCCCGCGGCCCCTGGGCGAGGAGGAGTTTGCCAGGGCTGACACTGCTGTAGTACGAAGTGCCAACACGCCTGGGCCTCGTCGCGACTGCGCACCTTTCCCCCATATCAATTCCCCCCTCCCCGAATACCATGATTTCAGCCCATATTCCATCATACAAGCATAAACCATACAACCATACAATGAAATATAGATCGTTGTATTGCATCCGGGGTCTGTAGGGAAAAGTTTCTTAGTGCCAAACAGCCCACAGTGTATGGGATAAGAGCACTAATGTCTGGTTGCGTCATTAACTGCTCTGAGACGTAATCCTGAGGTCTTGGTTCAAACATGATATTCAGTTGAATCCTACTTCCAATGTACAAGCTTTGCACCAAAGTGACTGGCCGAGTTTCGATTGTAGATCTCCTGATCTCGGTTCGTAACTAGAATTGGGATGAAACTGAGTTTATGATTGTCTGTCATTTTGTGACACCATAACGCTAATGTTTATTTTTAAGTTAGGAGAAAATTAATGAGTTTGTGTGGCCATTATCTCTTATGTCCAGTACATTTTTACTGAATGACTTGGCTGAACGCATAACCAAATTTTCGCTTCCATTTTCTGTTTGGTTAAATTTCACGCAAACATTTTTCGTAATTTTTAATACCGATATTCCGAAGAAGGTAGTCGACAGAGAACTAGATGCTGCAATGTTTTATCTGTTTTAAGTAAAGCATTTGTTACGCGAACTATACTCAATAATCTTCAAGTGTGTATAATGTTGAAATATATTTCCAAAAAAAAACTGAATTTAGCGCTATCTGTTGGCGTATTTCCAAACTACATTTGTCAGTGACGCCTGCTTTTTCTCAAGCAAAAATTTCAACGAATTTTCATTTTTCTACGTGGCTATAGCGGAAAATTAGGCCAATATATGATATTCTGAATGGCTGTTCCAGTTTTTCGTTGTGTCTGCTTGGGGGAATAAGCGTAAATTTTGTCATCTCTGAAAAAAAAAATTTTTAATTAAAGAAAAGCATAACATTTTAGGCCTTTTTAATATATCTCAATCATATTTTAGAACAGTAAACAACCCAATCCATATATAACGTATTTAAATATAAGGAAGTTACTTTGAGCCAAAATAAATGTATTTAACAGTGCTTTTAAACACTAACCTGACCTTGGATTGAGACTTGGAACCATCGGCGGTTCGAAATGAAGTTCATCTCGATCTCCAGTCGTGCTCTGAACCCGAACGGCGCAGAAGTATTCTGTGTCGATCTTAGATCAAGTTCGGGCACGATGAACTTGAACGACGCGACCGAGCATTAGTCGACGCGGGACCGCCGACGGCCAGGACCCCGAGCGGCGCGCATGCGCGGGCGACGTCGCTTTATTTCCGCGGGTTGCGAGGCCTGGAGCGCGATTACCATCTTGCTTTTCCGCTTTGTCGGGGAGTCGAGTTGCGCGAGCGCTGCCAGCCGGGCGTAGCGGAGTTGACGATACTCCGACAGGCAGGAGGCCACCACACACAGTGCCGTGGTAACTTCTATCCCGCTTATATGCACTGAAGAGCCAAAAAAACTGATACACCTGTCTAATACCGTGTAGGGCCCCCGCGAGCACGCAGGAGTGCCGCAAGACGACGTACCATGGACTCGACTAATGTCTGAAGGTACGCAGGAGGCATTGCAATCTGCGCCAATTTGAGAAAGGGTTGCACGTCTGTCACGTTTAATGATTCTCGTCAGTCGTCGTTTGTCCCGTTCGTCCACGATCTTTTTCCGGCCGCAGCGATTACGAAGATTCGATGTTTTACCGGATTCCCGATATTCATGGTACACTCGTGAAATGGTCGTACGCGAAAATCCACATTTTATCGCTACCTCGGAGATGCTATGTCCCAGCTCTCGTGCGCCGACTATAACACCACGTTCAAATTCATTTAAATAATTATAACCTGCCACTGTAGCTGCAGTAACCGTTCTAGCAACTTTGCAAGACGCTTGTTGTCTTATATAGGCGCTGCCGACCGCATCGCGTTACTCTGATTGGTTCCATACCTCTGTTATTTGCATACGCACGCCCATACCAGTTTTTTTGGCTCTCCAGTGTAGTTCCCACGTCGTACATTGATAAGCGGAAAAAAAGTGAATGAGAATCGCAACCCTGGTCGCTTGGTGCGTGGGCGCCTGAGATGAGGTACACCGATTTCCACCTTTTGCGCACGTCCTCAAACTTGACTCGCTCATCGCCGATACAACTGTCAATGTCACATGGTCAACAGTGATGGACGTGTTTGTTTACACCTGAATTTTCAACAGACCCACACTATTACCTGAATAAAATGCCGTGACTAACCTCAGTATGTGGTATTTGCGTTAAAACTAGGTTCGAGGAAGTGTGCACAACTCTCAAAGCACGTACATAAACAGTGTCCTAACCTCAAATCTTGTTAGTTCTTCTGGTAGAAATTAATTTCAGTGTTGGCACACGGAAAGCGTCTTCCCCCCGTTTACCCCCTACGGTACCAACCTGCTAGACTTAAAGCAAATTCACACGTTTGCAGGTCATGCATCGACCAGACAGCAAGATGAGAGGATTTCGCTGACATCATTTCGTACGCTACCAGAAATTCTGCGTTATTCTAGGATTTCATACATTTCCATACTCCGAAGCTTTATTGTGAGTTGAGATGTTTGGTCGGCACTTATGGGCCCGCCTACCTGCAGCTATTCTCCGCTTCTGAGACAGAAAAGCGCGGGGTGATTGCGCGCATTAAGTGAGTCATCGCCACTAAGAGCAAGGCTCTGAACTAGCGTGCATGAAACTATGCGACTCTATCATTTTATTGGTGGAATGTATGCAGCAGTATTCAATGCAGGTTTCTTAAGTATTTTTGTATGTAACTGAAGCGTATTTTTTTTAACACGGCGTTATGAAATGCCATTTTTAGCTATGATGGAATCCTCTGAAATGGTTCTTATAATGTGGGCGACGCACGTCTTGAAAGAACACGGCGGTCTCGTATGAAATGTGAGTTCTTTTCGTATATCAGTACATTGGACGCAAGTTTACTAGCTTCGTGGTGTAAAGTGAAGAGATTTAGGCGGCTCTTAACACGACGGTCTTGAGAGCCTGTAAGGGTGAAGTGAGGTGAGTATGGAGCAGTGCCGGAATACTAGGACGGGGAAAACGGGTGATCCCCGATAAATCCCGTTGACCAGCGTCATCGTCCGGTACGATTCCCAAATGCGGAAATCCGGGAGCAACCTCGCCGGGAATCTAACCCGGTTAGCCTTGAGAGAGGGGAGTAGTCTGACCACTACACCACAGCGGCCCCCATCTTAGTGAAAAAAAAGTGCATTTAAAACATTCTGAAACGCAGTTCAAGGCCCATGCATGTTTTAAGTAGGTCAGACACTTATTTTCTAAATGGCGGCCATATAGGAATTTTAGCTCAACATGCTATATCGTCGAAACCATGTAATCAATTCCAACTTAACTTTTTTTTTTTGCTGGCAGTAGACATTAAAACTATCAAATTTATCTTCGCAAAGCACCATTTACCCTCCAGTTTGTAAGAAAGCACCACACAAATAAATAGTTTTATGCCATTTCTCGGTAAACAAAACACCGATTACTACCAAATTTGGTAAACAAATAGAACTGCGACATATGGTGTAAATTTAAATTTTTTAAGTACTTCAGAAACTTATTTTCAAAATGGTGGCCAAATTTTTGTTTAAGTTTACTATGCTATATCCTCGAAACCAAGTAATAAATTCCAACTTAATTTTGTATGCTGACAGTATATATTAGAACTATGAAATGCGTCTACTCGGAGCATAATATGTCCGATATTTTAATATATATGTCTCACGAATATATAAAGTTTTATGTCATATCTCGGGAAACAGTTGCCCGATTCATTCCAAATTTGGCAAACAAATATAACTACAGCAGCTAGTTTAAACTGGTATGCTTTAAGTAGACCAGGCAGTTATTTAAAATGGCGGTTTTTGAATATTTAACCCAGTATATTTAATTTATGAAACAAATTCCAACTCAATTTTCTATGCTGGCAGTATCTATTACATTCTTAAAATTTGTCTTTACATAGCCTTATTTTCCCACTATTTTGTAAGATAGCCTCATGTTTAAATAAAAATGTTTTTATCTCATATCTCGTGAGAAAAATAAACCAATGAACCGATTCCTCCCGACTTTGGTGAAGAAGTTGTACTGCGGTAGGCCATATAATTTTTATGTTTTAATTTTGACAATACTTTTTATCAAATGGCGGCTACAAAGAGTTTTTATATTAGTGTGCTATATCTACGAAACTATGTAATCGATTTTAACTTAACTTTGTATACTGGCAGTGTCTATAACAATAATCAAATGTGCTAATACATAACTATTTGTCCTCCATTTATAAATATTATCGTCATATGAAGAATATGGACATGTATGCCATATCTCGAAGACCAATCAACCGATCCCCACCAAATGCTACACACATGTAGTGGTACAGTATGGTATGAAAACTGACATGTTTTACGCGTGTCAGTCCTTTTTCTAAGAGTGTTAGTATAAATAATTTTGGTTAGTAATTTATATCAATGAAATAATTGAACAGAATTCATCCAAATTTTGTACACTTACAGTATTCATTAGAAGCGTCAGTTATGCGGACAGAGATAATATTTTGCCAACCTTTTTGCAGAGAAGGGCCAGATGAGGAAATTGAACAGTTTGTCTTACTTCCAGAACAATTAATCTAATTTACACCAAATTGTGCACACCATTAGTGCTACGGACGAACATGTAAACTTACATGATTTAAGTGGGCCAAACAGCGGTTTTCAAAATGGCGGCTTTATAAATAATTTAGATAAGGTTATCATATCTATAATACCATTCAACCAAATTAATCCAAATTTTGTATGTTCACAGTGTATATTAAAAGCATCATATAACCTCTTTTTCGGTGAATTTTTTCAGTAGCACCGAATAAGAAAATCATGTTTTTATGCAATATCTCAGGAACCAATAAACCTATTTACACTAAATGCGCTACGGTGGGTCATGTATCCCTGCGTGTTTTAAGTGGCTCAGAATTTTTTTTCCTTCAAAATGACGGCCCTTAAATATTTCAGGGTAGTAAACCCTATGATTCAAAACATTAAATTGATTACATCTAAAGTTGATGCTCCGAACCCTACCTTCATAATGGAGTTTATCATACGCCAGCTTATAATACAATAATTTTCTGTGTTGGAATCCCGGATAAGGCATGTGCGTATTTGTAACTGTTTCACTAATGTTGCATATGTTCCTGGTTTCATCTATGATGATATTGCTTTCAACGAGACATCCAGTCCTACTTAACCATTTAAACTTTTAAGAACTTAATCAAATTTTAATTACAGCCATGTTAAATAAAGTAGGCTGATTAGTTACATCAGTAACGTCTTGTTCATATTCTGCTTGTTTCCGCACAGATTTCGGTGTTTCAGGTAGCAGAAGCTGGAAAATTTATTTAGAAAACGGCATCTTTTTCATTTTTGGTGCCTTTCTTGAGCAGCTCAAGAGAGGATCTGACGTTAGTAGCAATATGTTCAAAACATCTCTGTTACACGGTTTAAGAGTAAATTTTGTCGAAAACATTTGTCTATACTGCCGAAAATGTTTACTCCTTGTTTCAGCAGCCTATTTTATCCAATGGGTAACAAGGCATGTTTAATTATTGTTGCTCCATTCATTAATACTTGATGTATTGTTGGAGTCATACGGTACCATCCATTCCATTATACGTAGAGTTAGGCCGTTTCTTTCGCAAACTGTTCTATTTTGACTGTACCTGCCTTGTGCGTTCTGGAAATAGCTTCTAAAACCACTTAAATTTTTGATGAGTGTTATGTATATTCCAGTTATCCGGGACGCAGAGACAGGATCTGCGAAAAATGGTCTTGAGGTGTTTCCATCATTCGTGTTTCCGAATTCGATTAAATTTGGTCCAAGGATTCAAGAGTTTTAGCGGGGTGGAATCATAAACACACACGCGCAGACACGCGCACACAGACAGGAAGGTCATCTCATAAGCTTAATTTTCCTTCGTGAAGTAGGCTAAAACGACGCGTTTGCATTGTCTACATTTCTGCGAATTCCTCTTATATTGAAGTCAGATGTCCAAATATTATATCGGTGTACTTTTCTAGGAGCTTAAAACGAATTATGGAAACGTACAGAATTTTGACAAATATGATCGGCCACCCCTAAAAAAAGAAGATTATTTGCAGATGGTAAATACACGATACAAAATTATCATCAATAGTATTATTTTTATAAGCAAAAATCAAGGACCGAGATCGAGAGAAACNTGAACTGCGCTTCTGTAACGAAAGAATCACATGTGTCGCCAGTGTACAGTAGAGTCCCGTTAATCCGAATTAATTGGGACCGAGGCCAGTTCGGATTACCAGATTTTCGGATTAACCGAAATACCTTCTTTAATGGAGTACCAAGCAGTTAATGAAATAATACGTATGTATTGAGTACAGACGCACGGGGCCGGAAGTATTAGTATGGTGGAGTGTGAGAAAGTGGTTCCGGTGTTTGGGATGGGGAGGGTGAGTGACCTTGAGGCATATGTCACTGCGCCTGCACAACGCACTCTCTGTCTTGCTTTTGTTAGTTGTTTAAACACTTTTGTTGGGTTCCCATCGCGTGTCGTGTTTGTTTCGTGTAAACATCTTTCTTGTTTGTGCCTGGCAGTAAATTACTTTGTTAAAATGGCTACTAAAAGAAAGCATAATACGTGTACGTTTAAAGATAAACTAGAATTTTTAAGACGTTTATATGAAGGGGAGAGTGCAACAAAATTATCAGTAGAATTTGGTGTAGGGAAAGCCACTATTACAGACTGGAAAAATAACCGAGCCAAGCTTCAACAGTTTTGTGCGTCGACTTCCAAAAAAACCCTCGAATCTCGAAAAACATCGAAATCGTCACAGTTTGAAAAAGTTGACGAATCACCTTGTCTGTGGTTTACGCAAGAGAGAAAAAGAGGCACACCTATGAGCGGACCTCTAATTCAACAGAAGGCTATCCACCTTAATAAATTAATAAATGACGATAACATTCCATTCATGGCAAGCATTGGCTGGCTTGACAGGTGGAAAAAACGTCACGGGATTCGTGAACTAACAATAACGGGAGATATATTATCAGCGCATTACGCTGCGGCCGAAGAATACATTACTGAGTTTTCCAGTTTAATATCGGCAGGTAATTATTCACCTCAGGAAATTTATAATGCTGACGAAACAGGTCCAAACTTTAAGGCACTTCCAAANATTTGATATCGGCAGGTAATTATTCACCTCAGGAAATTTATAATGCTGACGAAACAGGTCCAAACTTTAAGGCACTTCCAAATAAAAGTATTGCATCAAGAGATGAATCCCGAGCCCCAGGCTTTAGAATGAGTCTGGAACGTGTAACATAAATGGCGTGCTGCAATGCAACAGATAACCACAAGCTGCCATTAATGGTTATCGGAAAGTCAGCAAAACCTCGAGCATTCAAAAACATCAGTATGAATTCTCTTCCTGTTTACTACAGGAACAAAAAAAAGGCTTGGATGAATGGGAGTCTTTTTAAAGAATGGTTCGAAAAACAGTTTGTGCCAGCTGTGACATGGTATAATAAAGAAAATGATTTGCCAGTCCGAGCTCTGCTCCTGATAGACAACTCCCCGTCTCATCCAGAAGTGAACGAACTGACTTGTGGTGAAATAAAGGCCGTGTTCCTCCCACCTAACGTTACTCCTCTGCTGCAGCCAATGGACCAGGGAGTTTTACAAACAATGAAACTCTGCTAGAAGAATATATTTTTATCCACATTAATAGAGGATCAGGATGACTCCCTGCCCCTACTACAAAAGATTAAAGAAGTGAACATCAAGGATGTGGTTTACTGGTCTGCAGAGTCCTGGGACAGTGTGACAGAACAATCTTTGACAAAATTCTGGAAGAAAATATTCTTCAGCTCATACAGCAAATTCCTGGGTGTGAAGAAGCAGCCAAAATTGACGTCAATGAGTGGATGGCTGCAGATGTTGCAGACGATGAAAACCTAACAGACGAAGACATTGTGGTAGCAATCACACGACAAGACCCCGACCACGACGAAGATCAGAGTGAAGTCGAGGCCGACGGTGATACGGAGCAGCTTACTGACGCGGCAGCGGCTCTTGACATTGCCCTACGCTACGTCCAGCAACAGTCGATCGCCACACCAGCTGACGTGATGTACATGAGGCGATGGCGCAATATTGCTTCGTCCAGCAGATTTTCTTCATTACGCCAGAAAAGACTAACTGATTATGTTAACATGAACACGTAATATATGTAAGTACTATAATTACCGTTTACATACAATATATAACGATACAGACGACTAATAAACTGATTATAGGGTTGTATTTTTGTTTTGATTTTTTTCAACCTACTGTACTTTCGTTTGTTCGGATTAACCGGAATTTCGGATAAGCGTGGTTTGGATTAGCAGGACTCTACTGTATATATATATATATATATATACAAATCACAATAATGCCTATAAACTATATTTAAGCATTTAANCATATATATATACAAATCACAATAATGCCTATAAACTATATTTAAGCATTTAATTGTTATTGGAATTATTATAAACACATCACTCCGTGTAGGCCTAACAGTTTCGAGTTTTTTCTTGAAAATGATACGTCAAAGGCTTAAAGAAGACTATCTTTAAGGTTTATTGGCAGTAGTAGAGTATGATAACTAAGTATTTTGAAATTTGAATGGACTGCATACATTGCCAAACATAAATAAAGAAATTAACTAAACAACAAGAATGCTAATTAATTGTTGTTTCGTCAAAGTCATTATTTATGTTTGGCAATGAACACAGTCCANCTTTCGTTTGTTCGGATTAACCGGAATTTCGGATAAGCGTGGTTTGGATTAGCAGGACTCTACTGTATATATATATACATATATATATATATATATATACAAATCACAATAATGCCTATAAACTATATTTAAGCATTTAATTGTTATTGGAATTATTATAAACACATCACTCCGTGTAGGCATAACAGTTTCGAGTTTTTTCTTGAAAATGATACGTCAAAGGCTTAAAGAAGACTATCTTTAAGGTTTATTGGCAGTAGTAGAGTATGATAACTAAGTATTTTGAAATTTGAATGGACTGCATACATTGCCAAACATAAATAAATAAATAAACTAAACAACAAGAATGCTAATTAATTGTTGTTTCGTCAAAGTCATTATTTATGTTTGGCAATGAACACAGTCCANAACTAAACAACAAGAATGCTAATTAATTGTTGTTTCGTCAAAGTCATTATTTATGTTTGGCAATGAACACAGTCCATTAAAATTTAAATCTTTACCTAAACAGATTCTTAGATATTGGGTACATTAAAAATAATTTAAAACTTTTAAAACATTTTTTTTATGAAAAGGGTTAGAAAGATTTTTCTTTACATTTTTGCAAGCTGCAGCTTATTTTAACGCTTACTGTGAATTTAAATGGACCACAGACCTAATATTTAGGTTAAAATTGTACCTTTCAACATACCTTAGACCAGCGTTTTATAAACACATCGATTACCTAATCAAAAACTTTTTTTTTTAAATTGAATTTAAAAGTTGGTAACTACTTGCGGGATATTTTTCTTTCGTTATAACATGTCCATTACACAAATATCACTATAAATTAAAACTGTTGCCCGACAGAGCCTAACACACTATTAAAACACTATACGAAATTTATAATTTTTTATATAGTTTTAGACTATATAATATTATGTACTAGAATTGTTTAAGTTACTTAATTTATTAAAATCAATTGTTATAAAATATTCTACGTAGATTACGTACCTAGTACAACTACAATACAAATTTTCACGCCGTTCTTTCAATAACTTCGAAAGGAACATATAACTGAATATCATCAACAACCGTGAGAATGGAGGCAGCTTACAGCATGCTTTTTCCACAACTCTTCGGTTCTGACTGGCAATACGTCACCGGAAGTGAATCACAGGCTTTGATGAGCTGTAGCATGACGTATCGGGTGTCAGCTATCGAAAGATATCAATGTCATTGGGTTTCTATAAAGTTTAATTTTTTTGGACTTTTGGCCAGCTTTAACGTTAAAATACTCGTCCGTGCATAGGATCTTCTCCCGAGGAATATCCTGTCCCAGCTGGAGCAACCAACCCTCCAAATCCGCAGAAGTTGCCATCCAATCGGTCCCGAAAGTTCTCAATGGTAAAGGGGTCTGGGGACATTGTTGGCCAAGGAAGCATGTTAACATCACGAAGTCATGCCAGAGATACACGTGCTGTGTGAGGCCGGACATTATCCTGCTGGAAAAAAAGGGGTTGTTGAGCTGCACCTGGAAGGGGAACGCACATGATCGCACAATTTCCTGGACGTATCGCCGCGCCGTCAGGGTTCGTTCAGGTATGAGTGGGGCGCAGGTACCGTATAAAATGGCCGCCCATACTATGAGACCTCTCTTTGGGGCGGCGTGCCCATGCACAATGAAGCGTTGATCATGGCGCTGGCCAGGACGTCTCCAGACTCGGACTCGGCGGTCGTCTGTATACAAACAGAACCATGATTACGTCGCTGGACACCACTCGTCGCCAGTTTGGAAGCTGCGATGCTGCTCGTTCCGGGCAGCTCAACCGCGCTCGGCGATGCTCAGGTCACAATGGTAGACGTCGTAACGACGACAGACGCCCGTATACGGTACTGGTGGACACAGGCGCAGCCCCAGTTGTCACGACATGCCTCGCTATGTGCCTACGGCATGTCTCACGATGAAACGATTCTCCCTGCTGGTGTTCCGCCGGGGTCGACCCAAGCCTCCTCGACGGGTGCGTGCATCCTCCTGTTCCCACTTCATCCAACACCAACTCTTAATGGAGGCAGAACGGCATAAGGGGCGAGAAATGCACCGGAACATTCATCTTACCTCTCGGAGGCCAACGTTGTAACCTCTCTCAAACTCACCCAGTTGGGAAAAGGCTTGCCGAATGCGCCGTCGGGGCATGCTGCCTGTTCACTGAACACGACTGTGTGGCTTACACTAAAACTAAGGCCTCATTCGTTTTCTTGCAGCTATGACAGATGGAGGGGCATGAATGCCCCCGCGTGGCACATCCACGCAAGCAAACCGCACTAAACACAAATAGAACACGTCAGGCTATGACGATACTGTGTGGCAAACTCCTGCTCTCGCTTTTAAGTTCAATGGTGATTTTTTATTTGCAAATGAGTTTATATCAAAGGTTAAAATTGAAATGCGGGTAGAAAGCACGCAAAGGACAATTATTTTGAGCTGTAGCCTAATGTATTAATTTCGTTAAGTTTTGACCTTTGTACGAAAAAGAAATACAATTGTAAAATCCCTGTAGCTTCTTGCAGTAGTTGAATTAAAGTAATTTTACAGTCATCTTCATACTTTCTCCAGATTATTATTTGACGTCACAACAAAAAATATATAAGTTATATGCTACAAAATGAGGAAATTATTTTCTTCTGTTGAGCACTTTTTGCAGCGAGGTCTTAATTGAATAATGAAATGAGGTAAAGAGGGAGCAGTAGCGGAATTCAATAGCAATATAAGTGGGAGCACACAGATAAAACCCGCCGGCTTTGGTGGGAGTGGGAGACGAGGAGTCTTGACCACTACTTACACCTCCCCCACCACGGCCAAGCTTTAGTTAGTTTTGGCCATCAACTGGTGGGAACCAGATATTTGTTTCTTCAGGAAGTTGATATTTCCAGTGTATGCTTTTCCTTTTTCTTTATATCTCTGCTGCGTAGTTTTTCCGATGTATCACACAGAGTTGGTATCTCTGTAGTAGGGTTTATAAGTCTTAACGCCAACACATCATCTTCGATGGAAGCCGTTTTGGCCGGCTTGGACGTCACGCATTGAATTGTGTGTAAAATCCGCGTTGTCTGCAAGGGAAAGGTCGGTTCTGCTCAACATTTCCTGCGCAGACAACGTGGATAGTGCAGAAGCGCTCTGATTGATTGCCGATGCCATCTACTCCCTCTGGTTGGTGTGATCTGGGACCGCGTGACTCCGTCTTACATCACTGATTGTTGCATTTTACGCGAGTCCTCAGCGTTTGCTTGCGAATTGCCTGTAGCACTGAAAAACTAACATGCTCAAAATTTAATAATAAAGTAACTGGCAAGTAGGTGAACCCTTAACTTCTCGTCGACAGCAAGGTCCTTACAGAGAAGTTGATCAGACTTTGGAGAAACAAGGACTGTGGAAGATACGTTTATTTCATGAGTTAGGAAACCATTCCAGCATTTGCTTGGAGTGATTTTGGAAAACAGTGGAAAATCAGAAATCTTGATGGCAAATTGGAAATAAACCCCGTGTCATCTGGAGCGAGAGTCCAGTGTGTTTTTCTAAAAATTTAAAATTTAAATGACTTCAGGTTCTATTATCAAACAGATACGTGCCTTTATGAGACGAACAAATATTTAGCTTAACTTTCTTATATCGCAGTCGAATTAAAACTCGCTCCGAATAAGTGCACGCCTGCTAACAAATTTACAACATGTGTTCATGTAAATAATGTGCCAACCTTAGGAAGAGTCTCGTCGTTCTGGCAGTTCTGTAACCTATAAAGCAGTTAACATTGGGAGATAGGTATTTTGTTACTGCATAGATTGCATGTTCACTCTACCCCCATATTACTCTGGACTAATTGGTAAGTTCAGTGACCTGCAAGCGCAGTTGAATTAAAAAAAAAAAAAAGCTGAACTTGTTTAGTTGCTCTTGACTTAGAGAGAAGAGAATGTTATATTTCGAACTGGATTTCTTATGATCGGGCCTTCCTTAATACGGCCTAAAGTCTTTCAGGATAAATAAAACAAGCCGTGTTCCAGCGACGAAGAGAAAATTCTCTATTTCTTGAAGTATACAAAGTCCTAAATGAATGCGAGAAATTCAGATGCGCCTTAATAATGCTGTGGAGTACTTTCAGTACGTTGCTCCCGTCTGAAGGGGATTAAATTATTAAGCGTTGTCCGCTGAACCGAAAGAAACAATGAATTTAGAAGAAACATGCTCATAGTCTTAAAACCTTGGAAACCCCAGTGAGGAGTATTAAAACAATCGGTCCGGAGGATTAAAATTACTGGCACTATGTGCTAAAAGTTTTCTTGAATATTTGTTATGAAATGAACATCTTGACTTCTATTTTTCACTCATACTTAGTGTTTTCTCTGCCATCTGACCCAAGTATTCCTATAATTAACCCTGCTTTTAAAACCAATGTTTAACACGATGCTGTAATGGCAGTGCTCATTCTTCCGCTATCGCAAGCTTCGAACCCACGGCTTCTGCAGTGTAATCCGGAAAAACAACTAGCGTCATGTCTCATGTAGTAGGCCCATATCAGATTTTTTAATCTAGTCAAACGCTTATTGTTCCTAACAGTATTTCTTTTCTCGGCGTGTTAAAGCTGTGACTGCAGTCGTTTATGATGCTGTGTCAGTATGCAACTAAACGAAAAATTCCTTAGGTTCCAGTAATATTGCGAAACTATAAGGACTGTCAATAAAGTAACTTTATTAGGAGTTTGGACTTCAGCAAAGAAAATTTTTTTGACGCTTCTGAATTAACAAACACGTAATCAATTGGAGTTATGCCTGTCTAATTACTCTGGAAAGGTTTTGGCTTCATACATTCAGAGAACTATACGTGTGACTTACAGAATAAGTACTTGATCTTCTGAAGCCTCCCAAAAGCAACAATAAAAGCCAAGTAAAACGCATGGTGGGTATGAATTACGGCATTTCCCCCGTATCACTCCCGGATACTTTCCTCTCCTTGAAATGTTATACTTAATACATAAGCATAGTCATCGTCCATCACTCATTTGGCCTACAGTCATGACCTTTTGGCCAAATTCTTTTCTTCTTCGTCCATTGTGCGACCTTGGACTAGCAGGAGAAGAGCTTCAATTTCCGTCTTTGACTTCTAGCAGCGTGGAGGAGTCTTACAAATAGAACACTCGAGAAGAAGGAAGAGCCCATATCTTAGACACGCTCGAAAATAAATGAATGAAACGTAGGGTTTCATTTCGTACGTCGGGTCGTAATGGATCGTCTCGGGAGGAAGCGACTTAGATGGGGAATGTGGGTCGTGCAGAAGGTTCAGCTTGAATCGCAAGGGTTATCGACCGCCCCAGCGGTCCGCACTTTGGCGAGGGAAGCTATTCGTCTTCCAACCACGAGCTCAAGTCGGTCCGATTCAAAACCCACGTGTGGTTGGGTATGCTTCCTACTACCGCATATAGTCAGCAGAACTACAGGTTTCGCAAAAAAAAAATATATATAAAAAACTACGTAATATTTTTGACTGATTTAAGGGTGCTGGACCACAAAGAATTAATAATTTTATATTTGTATCAAACATTGTTCAACTCGTGCACATTCTAGGTGAGAACATTTTCATCTAACAAAAAAATTATACTGTACATTTTTTGAATAATTTTATATTAAATACAAAACTCTTCTGTGGTGTGCAGATGAAAAATATGCTAAGTAAACTAAAACATAGGCTACCACGTGTCACATATGTACTCATAAAATAAAAAGCCATACATATGAAAAAAACTAATAAATATAAATATATTTATGCATATTTGTAATATTTTTTAAAATTGTATGAACTGTTTTTGATGATTAGAACCTGCATACTTATTAAGAAGTAGCCCACGGCATTATTTTGTGTTGTAAATATATTCATCTGAACAACTTAAATAGTATTTGTTATTACGGCTGCAACAGAACAGAATAATTTTGTATTTGGCATCCAATTATTAAAAAATACAAAAAGCATAAAATGTTTTAATCTAGGAAGACGTGATTACATACAATACGTACGAGTTGGAAGTTGTTAGCTACAATTATTAAATAATTAATTATTTGGGGTCCAGCATCTCGAATAGCATTTTTATAAAGTTTCACTTATGAGGATTAATTTTTAGTTTCTGTTTCCATACTCTAATAAGCATTTTATAAATTGAAAATATCTGCGATAATGGGCGTCTTTGCAGTCTAACTCCGAATCTGTGATATCAATGAAGGAAATAACGTTCACTGAAAGTCAGTTAATAAGCTATTTCTGACCGGCGAATAAAGCAAATTAACTGGGAACAAGTAATTTCATGCAGTGACATTCTTGACATTCAGTAAGAAATCACAAGTGAACCAGTGAAATTCAACAACTTAATTCATTAGTTATCTGGCACTGATTATCAGTTGCTCAATTCTCACTGTTTTCACTGATTTGGCTCAATAACCACTGATTCAAGTTTAGAGTGTACGGATAATACGGCTCAATGTATTGAATGATGTAAAATTTAAGTGTCACCGTCTAAAGTGTCCCAGAGGCGAGTCGTCGACGAAATGAGCGCGACGCCAATGCACTAGCCTGTGCGTTAAGTCTACGAGACACGTGATACCTGTGCCTGGATCATCCTTGACGCCCCCGCGAATCTGGAACTGATACAAGAAAATCAAGTTTTTATAGAAGGCAATCTTGGGTATCTTTGCCATGAAAGACTCGACTGCCAGCGATCATTGAAATGTTGCGGGGAAACTTGTAGCAGACGAGTCGCGAGTGATGTGTGAGAAGAATTTGGTCCGTGCTANTGAAAGACTTGACTGCCAGCGATCATTGAAATGTTGCGGGGAAACTTGTAGCAGACGAGTCGCGAGTGATGTGTGATAAGAATTCGGTCAGTGCAATTCCTTTAGTTCCATGTTAGAGGAATTCAGTGGAAAACTGCTAAAGAGAGGGGGAATGTTTTCTATAACCTGCTGTATAAAAACACACACAGATATGTATATATGTATGTGTGTATGTATATATGACACCACGGATACAAGTTTGCCGTGTTAAGGGAAACAATACGATAGAATGACCCTGAAGTAACCCACCTGTTTACCTGCCTCGTGGTGCCTGCCGGTGTCTGGGCGACCGACATGCTCTATCTCGGCGACACCATGGAGACCGTCTACGGTGTGGAAACTGCCTTTGCTTCACACGTGTTTGCTGTCTCTGGGCAATAAGGCGCCTGCAGATTACTCGTACGCCTGAAAGACGCCTTAAGGGGACTTCCTAGTAAAATTTTTTAAANGGACTTCCTAGTAAAAATTTTTAAATCTTACAAAAGCGGCAAACGGTGACTTTCAACGTGCATTCGCCGTAGCTGTGTTCCTCGCAGTTTTAATCTGCAGCAGTGGAATGCTATATAGGTGACAGAAAGCCAACGAACTGAGCTGCAGATACGACTTTTTATTTCTATACTTCTGCGGAAACTAAGCAGGCAACCTCTAATCATATGTATATATATAGCCATTTTCACTAATAACGTTTTCTTGAAGTTATGTAACAGACACAGACAAAAGTTTCAATTTGTCCTCAGGAAAACTCTTCTTTCTAAAATTACGACGCGTGTGTATGCACAAACACTGATCGGTGTAAATAGTCTTTTCACAGTTTTTGAATCAAATCTTTTAAAAAACACCTAATGTGTGACATGTTCGGTTGTTTTCTAAATATGTTATGTATCGCAACCGAGGTAACATCAAAGTACCTTATTTTTGGTTAAACTGAACGTCTACATACACTTTATTAATAAATTATAATATATTATTCATAAATAATAAGAATTAAAACAGGGAGACAATAGGTGTGTTGGTGATGCCTAGTAAGAAATAGTCCTTACGAAAGATATGATTACACTGCGCGCGCACGTATGTGATGCGCTGTCCCTCTGGCGTAATTTTCTAAGCTTTGTTTGCATGAGGCGGAGGAATATTCTGGAAGTAGAACTTTAGCAGGGCTTTATAAAAGTTGGAAGTAACCATGAGTGGTGTGTGTAGGAAGTGTAATAGGAAGTCGCGTTGAGGTCGTGAGCGCGCAGCGGGGGAGACACGCGAACCCACGGCGCTTGTAGAGGATTTCTGAAGGATGCCGGAGGATCGTAGTCCTCCAGGATCCAGCTCAGCCGCCGCAGTTTCCTGAACACGTCCCGGGGACCTGCCGGGTGAGGGAGGGGGAGGGGGGAGAGGATCGCGAGAGGAGATAGTTGTGTGAGGGAGACGGGCGAAAAGCTCCTCGGCAACTTCAGCAGCAAGAAAGCCGAGAGATCGCTCTCCCCAGCGGCAAGAACTTGGGAGGAGCGCTTTATCGCCGTATGTTGCCGTCATTACTTGGATGCTTTAATGGTCGTTCGATGGCGGGGTGGGNTCTATATATGTATATATATAGATCTGTTCGCGATGTCGGAATGGAAGGCAGTTAGGGCGAGAGAAATCCTCGGCGAGCTCCGTGGAACAAATAGCTTCATTTATCCCTCCATTTTGGAGTCCGAGGGATTCCGAATCGAGAATCAATGGCGTCGGACAATTTTTTTTCTGCGTGGCTGAGCAAACGACCGCCGGAACCCGCAGGGAATATCTTCCATCAGGAGAGAAAAAAAATTTCTTATCTCGAGGCAAGCCGCGTGGCTCAAATTGTTCGTCTGTGTCTAATTTAAAATTTGCTGTGGCTCCAAAGGTTATAGAGTTACTGTATGAAATAGTTTTTAACGTTTTTCTTTGACAATCCATTATCAAAAAAATCTTGATTTGTTGATACCCCCAGTTAAGGACACTTCCACTATAACTATCCTTAGAAAAACAACTTAATTTGTTAAAATGTGTATCTATACTGTAACACACTCTAAAATTGTGACAGTTAAAATTGCTGCAAATCAGCGGATTTGGCTGCTCCGCTTGAATCAGCAAAATTCGACTAATCATTTTAGTTTGTGATATTCAGTTATTAAATTATAATTGTTACTTATTCTTACTGAATTGCATTGGTCTGCCAGTAAAACCTATATGGATCCTACTGACTCGCCGGTAGATAACTGCTAATTAACTGAATACTCAGTAACATAAATTCTACGAATTGAAATCGGTGATTGAGATTTGAAGAGAGCAGTGCTCTATGCTGCAGTGGGAATCTGAATTGACATGTCCTGATTAGCCTGTCATCGAAACTCGCTGATATTCAGTGGCCCTGAGCGGTACAGTTCGTTACAAATCGGCGGAAATGAAAACGCACGTGAAGCTGTCCATTGTCTAGAGTGGCGCGGCTATCCCTGGTTGCTCTTGTTCTCATTCATTTTAACATAAATTGAACACACATTTCAGTTAATTTTCCACAAAACACGTCCTTAGGTAAGTGTGTATTTAGTACGTGAACACCACAACAGTGTTGCCAAAATAACATTCACAAAACAAAAGGATTAAATGCTGGGAAAATATGATAGGAAATTTATATTTTTGGTGCTATATGTGCGTCGTGTTGCAATTCGGAAGAGGTTAGCTGTCACGATGTCAAATCATTCATAGGCTAATGCTTGGTTTNATGATAGGAAATTTATATTTTTGGTGGTATATGTGCGTCGTGTTGCAATTCGGAAGAGGTTAGCTGTCACGCGGTCAAATCATTCATAGGCTAATGCTTGGTTTAATATGTAGATGCACGAACATCACGGAGTCAACTAATAAACAGCTATATATAATTATAATGAACGACGTATAGAGGAACGCTATCATAAATAAATATCTCCAGTAGTTTTGTAGAGTGCTACAAATATGTAATTGATTTCCAGTTGCTATATATTAATTAGCCCATTTGAATATTTGTCGATAATATAAAAAATTCTAAACTTATATTTAATGTGTTTAAACGTTTTGTTGAGAACGCCTCTTGATACGGTACTTATCAAAATGTTTCCTGTCAATTTTGAAGCCTATTCACGTAGCGAATAGCAGAAATCTCAATAACATTATAGTTAATATTATGCCAAGTATATTTGGTTAGTGGTTAACTGAGTACATTTGAAATAAACCTTTGGAAAAAATCCCGGTCAGGAACTATGCTGATACACTTACCAAAATGCTACTTATATAGTTGGCAGTAATGTGGAAGAAACAGTATATTATATTATGTTAATTTGTTAAGGGATGCTTTAACGTTGTTTTTATTATTAAGAATACTGTAATTTCAGGAGCGTGCTAATATACGAGCACTCAAATAATTCAAAAAGATTTTGAATTAACGAGAAATTTTAATAAAATGAAGTATAATTATATACCAGTCACTGTTAAAATTAAGTTACGCGGGGTCCTAAAATGTATATTATGATTACCTAGCTTACTAATACTGAGCCAGGATTGNTATATGTGCGTCGTGTTGCAATTCGGAAGAGGTTAGCTGTCACGCGGTCAAATCATTCATAGGCTAATGCTTGGTTTAATATGTAGATGCACGAACATCACGGAGTCAACTAATAAACAGCTATATATAATTATAATGAACGACGTATAGAGGAACGCTATCATAAATAAATATCTCCAGTAGTTTTGTAGAGTGCTACAAATATGTAATTGATTTCCAGTTGCTATATATTAATTAGCCCATTTGAATATTTGTCGATAATATAAAAAATTCTAAACTTATATTTAATGTGTTTAAACGTTTTGTTGAGAACGCCTCTTGATACGGTACTTATCAAAATGTTTCCTGTCAATTTTGAAGCCTATTCACGTAGCGAATAGCAGAAATCTCAATGACATTATAGTAAATATTATGCCAAGTATATTTGGTTAGTGGTTAACTGAGTACATTTGAAATAAACCTTTGGAAAAAATCCCGGTCAGGAACTATGCTGATACACTTACCAAAATTNGTTAACTGAGTACATTTGAAATAAACCTTTGGAAAAAATCCCGGTCAGGAACTATGCTGATACACTTACCAAAATTCTACTAATAAAGTTGGCAGTAATGTAGAAGAAACAGTATAATATAGCTTTTTAATTTGTTAAGGGATTCTTTAACGTTGTTTTTATTATTAAGAATACTGTAATTTCAGGAGCGTGCTAATACACGAGCACTCAAATAATTCAAAAAGATTTTGAATGAACGAGAAATTTTAATAAAATGAAGTATATTTATATACCAGTCTCTGTTAAAATTAAGTTACGCGGGGTCCTAAAATGTATATTATGATTACCTAGCTTACTAATACTGAGCCAGGATTGTCCCTCCTCAGGAAAATCTTTCTCGGCCGGCGTCATGTNGTCCCTCCTCAGGAAAATCTTTCTCGGCCGGCGTCATGTGGAGAAAATAACTCGCACGCTGCGTTCCGTTGTCTTATACAGGTTGTTCGGAAATTAAACGCCCAAACTACGGAAGGTGGTTCCTTATGAATAATAAGGTCGAACATATACAGGACACCATATACCTAAACGGAATATTAAAGAAGATATGAGCCTATGAAAATTGGGTTTTGAACCAGCGTATTTTTTCCGAATGCCTTGTACAACTCCTACAAAGTCCGCAGCAGAAAGGTGACTCGTGCTCGCCATGTTGCAGAGACACATGCGTAAACGACCGGCAGGAGCCAGACACGCGTGACGAGCCGAACTCCTAGTGATACGTCAGCACATCAACGACTTGCCCTCCACTAGTGCACGCTCCATAGCGCGCCAACCGGGCGTGTCCCATTCAACTGCCGCCATCCCTACCGCTGGCAGAAAGTACAAGGCATTCAACGAAAATACGTTTTCAAAACCCAATTTTCACAGGCCCATATATCCTTTAATATTCTGTTTAGGTATATTGTGTCCTACATATTTTCTACTTTAATTTTCATGAGGAATCACCCCCTGCAGTTTGGGCGTTTAATTTCCAAACAACCTGTACATAGTCAATTCACGATTACCTCAAACTTCTCTGAAGCCCAGCTTAAGGTCTTCTTTCAGAATATTCCTCATCCTCGCGCAAACAAAGATTAACTGAGTCTAGGAAATTACATCAAAGGGNTAAGGTCTTCTTTCAGAATATTCCTCATCCTCGCGCAAACAAAGATTAACTGAGTCTAGGAAATTACATCAAAGGAACTGCGCACTGCATTCGTACGCACTTAATGTAATAATATTTTGCATAAAAACTATTTCATATCAGGCATTACCAACATACCTGTTTTCTCACTATTTTTATTCACTTTGACTATAAATTAAACATCACAATTTATATACAAAATATAAGTTTCAGATTTCAGTTGAACAAAAATACGATACTTTTCCGTTAACATAATTATAAAACGCTTCTGATATGTACATGACATACTTAGGAAAAAAACCAGAGATGTCATTCACGTGGTGATTTTAAAAAGGTTAGATTCGAAAAGTGTGAAGGAACTGCAAATAGGCTATAGTCGGGTTATAGTGAAGTTGTAACCTGGTTTTCAGACAGGCGGATGAGGTTTTTACATAAAAAAACGTTAGGCAGCAGCGTCTTTATTGCTGTAATCTGCTGCCCGCTGGCCTGATTATCATCTTGTGCGAGATGGCGCGTTCAGGCAGGCTGCCGAATCAAAGCCTGACCACGCCATCATAGCGTTGTCAAAACGTTATATTAGATGTGCAATGAACACATTTGTTGACACTGAATTTGATTAACTTATTTAAGGTTTTTTTATGTACATAATAGTAAGAATTAGAATAAGTGTAAAACCTACGTTCTTAAGAATTTCACAGCTACACTGGATCGACACGTGAACAGAGCTACTGGGTTCATGGCGATGTTAATTAGTCAGTCATATCGCGAATGGCACTGAATCGACAGTTAATAAAATTCTAAGTTTGGACATTCAAAAGTGTTCCATAAATTGTGAACAGCCCACAGAATATTTGAGATAACCTAACTATCTGGTATGGCTATTAACCGTTTATATTCTTGTGGGCAGCAATGGCTACCTAATATTTGTCGTAACAGTAAATAAGCCCAATCCAGTTATACAGTATTAATGGGAAATGTCAGAATGACGAAGAGTGTTGAAGATGATTGCTGTGCACAAACAGATTTGACATACATAGACTATAATACATATTTATAAAGGGTAACCATGAACACCTAAGATATTACATTGATTCTTCCATACCGCCAACAAAACGAACACGGTCTATAAATATAAATTTTCAAATTAAAGGAAATGATGTTTACTGACATATTTTGTAGACTTATGTGTATAGTATGTGATGTGTATGCTGACATGTATGTAGACCTGTGTTGTCTGTCAACGCGTANATGTATGCTGACATGCATGTAGACCTGTGTTGTCTGTCAACGCGTAATACGTAGGAAAATACATTATATACTATGAATAAGGGCCAGCAATACATGACGAATGCATTGTCGACTGGAAATAGAAAATTAAATATGTGGTANTAAATATAAATTTTCAAATTAAAGGAAATGATGTTCACAGACATATTTTGTAGACTTATGTGTATAGTATGTGATGTGTATGCTGACATGTATGTAGACCTGTGTTGTCTGTCAACGCGTAATACGTAGGAAAATACATTAGCAATATATACTATGAATAAGGGCCAGCAATACATGACGAATGCATTGTCGACTGGAAATAGAAAATTAAATATGTGGTANTATATACTATGAATAAGGGCCAGCAATACATGACGAATGCATTGTCGACTGGAAATAGAAAATTAAATATGTGGTAGCAATACGTTGAGGGGAATATAGTTTCATTGCATTAAGAAAGCTAATTTCAGCTGTTCTGGGATTGTGGGTGGTGCTGATGAGAAGGGTTGAGATACTGAATGGGCACTTGCTTACATTTTCATTGGGCTATCCGGTAATTTTGGGCAGTACTTTCTACTGGTTGGTATAGACTAATTTTGTATTGTCCCTAAGGGCAAGGTACTGGTAATGGGAATGAGTGTCTGTGGTATTCAGATAAAAAGTAACTTTTGTTAGTTTACCAACAAGAGCTTTAAAACAGTTACCAAAAATCTCTTTTGAGATAATACAAAAAATGTTGCAATATGAAGTTAGAAACTATCAACTTACCAGTTTGTATTAAGGAGCCCGCCTGCCTGCATCGTTTATCTCCTTTTTTGGCCGATAAGCGCAGGAACTATAAGGGTTACACTGGTTACGGGCACCATCGTCGTTACGGGCAGGGTTGTGAACTAGTATTCAGTGTTCTCGTAGTGCTGCGTGTACCTATGGGACTTTCAGCGGTGACCCTATCCTTTTATTAATGAAAAGTCTGTAGCAATGTTCAATGCGGGCTGCTATCGTAGTTTGGCTCGTGTCCCACTAGTATGTTTTCAGATACGACAGTTTGAAAAAGCCGTTTTTAACTATACTGGAGGGCTCCAAAATAATATTTACAGCATGCGTGGTAACTTCAAGGTACCATTCCTTCCTCGTATGGGTTTTGATGTATTTTCATAGGTAAACAAACTGGGGCCACTATTAATGGTTTTGTCATAAACCCAACATTTTAAACACTCTGCAACCCAGTTCAAGCACCAGGTAGGCGGAACCCCTAACTACAACTAACTTCCGGGCCCTGACTTGCTGTATTTCTTTCTTCTAAACAACCGTTACGAACATTTTTTGAAAAAAATATACTGTCAAATTTTAAAGAATTTCGCCACAGGCGGGATTTTTGTAAGTATTTCACTGTTAACCCTTTCATGTCCTCATTAATTTATGGTTTGGGNAATTTCGCCACAGGCGGGATTTTTGTAAGTATTTCACTGTTAACCCTTTCATGTCCTCATTAATTTATGGTTTGGTAAATTACAAATAAGAAAATTTTTGATACGTGCTTTAATAGAGTGACACAGCTTGTATTTAGTAATCACAGTCAGTGAGCCGAAGACTTGTGTTTAGCGAATGTTATATGAATCAGGTATAACCTACAGCCGTAGCACGGTTTATGGATCAGTTACGCACAGGAACTATCATTGGGCACTGAACCTCGCAGATCACAAAGTACTAGCCAAATGTGACATTTCTGTGCTTTATGTGAACAACTATGTACACTTGGTTCGAATGGGTTAATTTAATATTTGCAAAAGCATAAATCTCCATCGTTATCCGCGCAAGCGCTATTTTTGAAGCTTTATAAAATGTGACGGTATNTTAAAGAATTTCGCCACAGGCGGGATTTTTGTAAGTATTTCACTGTTAACCCTTTCATGTCCTCATTAATTTATGGTTTGGGAAATTACAAATAAGAAAATTTTTGATACGTGCTTTAATAGAGTGACACAGCTTGTATTTAGTAATCACAGTCAGTGAGCCGAAGACTTGTGTTTAGGGAATGTTATATGAATCAGGTATAACCTACAGCCGTAGCACGGTTTATGGATCAGTTACGCACAGGAACTATCATTGGGCACTGAACCTCGCAGAGCACAAAGTACTAGCCAAATGTGACATTTCTGTGCTTTATGTGAACAACTATGTACACTTGGTTTGAATGGGTTAATTTAATATTTGCAAAAGCATAAATCTCCATCGTTATCCGCGCAAGCGCTATTTTTGAAGCTTTATAAAATGTGACGGTATGAGTCTCAAAGTGTGCAAGAATACGTCATTTACGAGTGCGCGCATGTTTGTGGTGTGCAGGTCGAGGCAACGGACCCGACAAGACGGACGGCGGCTTCCTGAGCTTCCAGTACAGCGGGGGGCCCAGCCTGGAGGCGGCGCACGCCCACCTCCACCACCACCATATGTTCCTGCACCAGCACCAGCCGCCCACCCTCGGCCTCAACCCCATCGACCGCCTGTACTCCATGCAGACCTCCTACTTCTGTGGCGAGGAGGCCGCCTTGGTCGACCAGTAGCCTCCGCGACACCCAGCCTCTCTTCTGTGCAGAGAGGCCATCGACGAGACCAATACTCCAACGTCTTAGCATTGAGGAAATAATGCCGGATTTGCCATGCCCTCAACGCCACAGGCTTATCGAACTACATTGCAGATGCGTTGCTTCCGTGGTGATTTGGTCCGTTCTGGTGAAATTATCTTCAGCGTCGTCCTCCTCAACTTAATGCGCTTTACATGATCTATGCAGGCGGTCTTCTTCTGCAACGAGGATGCCTCGTTGGTAGACATGTAGCCTCAGAGTCATTTGACCTTTGTCCGTCTCGTGGCTCTTGGGGGGAGGTTGTCGACAAGAACTAAATGTCACACGTTTCCGATACTCCATCACGAAGTCACACTTCAGCAGTGAGGATATCGTGCCGAATTTGGCACATTCTCCCTGCTCCATAGTCTTCTCAAACTACATACAGATGCGTTACTCATGTCGTGATTTGGACCGTTCGGGTGAACTTATCTTCCTCATCGTTCTCCTCAGATCCACGAAGACTTCCTATTTCTTCGAGGAGGATGCTTCACTAGAGGACCGGAAGCCTCTGCTTCATCTGGCAGTTGTGCCTTTGTTTGCAGGTAGCCGTTCTGTGGCAGGAAGGCTACGACCATCGGTCGACAGCCTCCATATCACTAGATCCCAGAATCACAGTATGATGTAATAAGTCTGAGGCAAGGTGGTCCTGCCAATATCTAATACCCTCCAGTCTACAGAGAGCTCGAACTGCGTTCACAAGCGTCACTCCTGGGGTGAATTGACCTGTTCTGGTGGATCATTATCTTTGGTATCGCCTTCTTCAACTTCTGGAAACTTCCAGTGATCTAAGCGAACTTCCTACTTTTATGGTAAAGATGGAACATTGTTTAACCAATAGCCTATGCTTCATCCAGCCTCTGTCCGTGAACGCTCCGTGGCAGGAAGTCTGTGTCATAACCTCCACATCGTTAGATCTGAATTTCACAGAATGTCATTGTCATAATTCTGCGGCGAGGAGTTCCAGCCAATGTGTGCCATCCTTTAGTCCTCAAATGACACAGATCATTTGAACGACATTGAGATGAGTAACTTCTGTGGAGCTCGTATTGGCAAACAATCACCTTTTTCATCATCCTTCCCCAATTCCACAAAATAAACACAAGACCCACGCAGGACTCCATACCTTGCAAGCCGGATACGCTTGTGACCAATGATCTCCTCTCTATCGCACCATCTGTCGCTCTCTTTTTCTGCCTGAGCGACTGGTAGAAACGCTGGCCAACTCTACGAATAAGACTTCCTCAAGAATCTTCGGTGAGATGAGATTAAACACTGGAAAAACTGGAGGGGAAATCGTGTCTAATGCGGCCTTGTGCCTGTACCGAAACGTCAATTGACTTTACTTGATGATGAATCCAAATATTTTTATTGCTTCGAATCAAGTGACGTAGGGAAAGAAAGAATCTGATCAAGCAGCCCTGAAACATAGGTGTTCGCTTTAAGTAAAGCTGGATGAACTGTTAAAATTTTCAAAATTATTATTTGAAAACAACATTAATTTGAATATTGATTTTAATATACTGAAAGACGTCCGTAGTTTGGAATAACGCAACTAGTATCCATTCGCAGAAATAATGAATAATCTATGTGGCCACCTGTATTTTAGTCTGGCAAAGACGAGTACCACTTAGCCAACACGAAATAATATTTACGTCTTCAACCTGAAATCAGGTATTCGAGTTAAACGAATATCCACTTCTCTCAATTATTTGCTTTAACCTACAATATTTTTGGTTTAACGGAAAGTGTCTGCAACATACAGCTTCACTTAAAATACTTCGGGAAACAGAAACTGTAAAAATCCATGAGCGTTACTAATACGCAAACACGATATGCTTATGCCATGACACACGAGTGCCAGCAGTTGAGAGATTGCAGTATTGAGATACCAAAGAAATTGCCTTGTCAGTATCTCTCTGGTAATTTCAAAAATTGCAATTTTGTTAATTTTTTCCCGTGCAGTGAAACAGTGACTTAACACGCCAATAAAATATGTTCTAATGATAAATCACCAAAAACCAAGTTTAAGCCCTTAATGAATTATTTCAAATTTTCTTACTTTTTACTGTAGCAAACACTGAAATTATTTTCATGAAGCGCGGATGAAACTGATTTCTCCCGAAACTGAAAGTCATGGTGTAATCACTGGTTACCAACGTTGTGCAATACGCTCTTATCTTGCAGACGGTGTCTTTTGATTTTCGTAGTCGTCTTATAGAGTTAGTAAATTTAAATATAGGACTTTGTACTGAATATTTCTTGAATTATTAAGCCGATGATGATAAAACAATACAATCTTAAACAGCAGTAACTTACCATTTTTAACCAGCCAAATATTTGAGAAGTCAGTGCCTTATTAAGAACGGACTTTTCAGCTCAATAAAATGTGGAAAAGAGCAATAGTCATATTTATATTTCCCTGGGCCTATTTCGTTGCAGTTTCTCTTTAAAAAGGTATTCCACGCGATTTCGCATATACAACTTTAACGAGAGTTTTGTATCGCCTATCTAAAACTTCAGTGTTTCATTGAATAATTACCTAAATGAAAATTAATTCGTTTTGAAAGAAACTGATACGGTTAACAGAGAATTCTTTAGCATAGCACGTTGCTTAAACCTAACACTACTTCTGCGTAATCTTTCGAAGAAAATCAAATCCGCATGATACAAGTCGTAGTATATTGCTAAGTTTCAGTAACCCGGATACGTTCGTTTTCCAAGAGTTATTTTAATTTCGTCGTATGTAGCCAAACTTGAACTATAATTCAGGGATGATGTTACTGCTTAACAAAACGTAAAATCTGCAAGTAACTAAACTGCAGGAGGAGTATTTTATAATTTACTGTTATTCTCTGCACTGGCGTCAACTACAAAGTACAGTTGTGAAAATGTTGATGTCACAAACTGGTAGTGAAACTAAGGCAGCTTATTACGTAATAAAGGATGTCACATTATCAGCAACACTTATCGTTACAACTTACACCAAATACTTAAAGAAGTTAAGAGATAAAATAACGCATGCTTCCATTTTATTTAAGACGATTTGTCACCCGTCATTGTAAGTAATTTACGTTTTCGTGTTTGGCATGTAAATTATTTAAACAAAATTTTTCAAAATATTTTTAAGACATGTATTTAATAAGATATCACAAAATACATTGTCAGGTTATACATAGTTCAAAACAAGACGCAGAAGATTAATCAAAACTATTGCAAAATAAAAATGGGTTTGTGTAATCGTCGTTATTTCAAATAAATAAGGGAATATTTTAGTTTAAGTAAGAATGTAATGTAAGCCACTGAAGAACAACGCAAATGTGATATGAAGAAGAATTCACACAAAAAAACCAGTAAGGAAAAGGAATTAAAAATCTAATATNAGTTTAAGTAAGAATGTAATGTAAGCCACTGAAGAACAACGCAAATGTGATATGAAGAAGAATTCACACAAAAAAAACCAGTAAGGAAAAGGAATTAAAAATCTAATCTACAGGAAGGCACCCTTGCTCAAGAGTCGAGTGTGCAACAAGAAGGTAAATTGTCATTTACCAAACATAATATATTGGTGCTAGTCTGAAGATTTACCATGTTTGTGTTGTAAGGATGGAAATTCATGCTTTATGTAAGCATGCAATAAAAAAGTAAATGTGTTGAACTGTGTAGATATACTTTAAATTTAAATAATTTTACAAAACATGTTATAACGTACTATTGTGGTCAAATACTCGGCTGTTCGTTACAACTTTGTTTCTCTCTACTTAAAATATAAACGATGTAAATAAAACCACACGAAACTTATCGGAGACTGGCGTTTCAATTTTTTAAGCGTACATTCTTTTCCCATTCCTCAAGATAGTGGTTATAATATCTGCATGACTAGAAAGCAAAGAAAAAATTGTGGCACACTAGTCATTACTGTGTAAGGTATATTTAAATCCTTTCACAATGGTGGTAAAAACTCGGATTTTGATCCGAAAAACTTGGTAAATTGTACGAAAAATGAAAGGAAGTAAAGTTACTATTTGCGAGAAAAAATCGTAAATATAACCGATTTTTCTCCCGTGTCTTCGAGAATATATGTTATATGTTGTATATGTGCATAATGCAAAATAAAACTGTTCTATAAATAAAATGCACAAAAACCCATGATGTCACGCAGAAGCCATGGTGATTTTCTTGTGGTATCGTTGAAAATATTTTTTTTGTGAAATATGGTAATGTAATAAATATACATTACACCAATTGCAATTATTACGCAACACAACAAAAAGTTACAAACTTTCTAAAATCAGTTATACTCAATAAGTTTATTGGTAATTTAATACTTACTGATTGTATGTTACATCTTAAGGGCTCGACTGATTTCCAATACATTGTACATAAATGTTGGTTTACGCTTAATATTGATTAAAACATTGATTTGTTGTTACAGCACTTCTTATTTCACCTTTATTATAGAAACATTAAGGTTAATGCAAGCAAGTGACATATATTAATTCTATGAATACGAATGACTGAATTCTACAGATTTTATGAGTAAACATAACATAAGCAAAAATTAATTGTATGAAAAAAATGAACGAGAGATAAGGATTTTTAGTGAAAATGTGAACATGATTTTTACACTTTAACGCTTATACATTCAAAAGAAAAAATTGCTAGTTATGCTTAATGAAACAGTTATTTAGAGCAAGGATAGGCGAGTCTAACATCCACTTCCATTTCAAGCTGTTTTCTTTAAGTAGGAAGAATGGTGGCGCTTTCTGAAGAACATTTCCCTATTTGCCGCATGTACAACCCCTAAAAAGTTTGTTCGTCCTCCTGATTCTACGCTTTACATCTTCCCTTGTCGTCTCTATCTTCCCCGATTTCCCTCCCCGCAAGGGTGCTGCACTTAAACGGGGAGGAGGTTGGCGAAACGAGTTCTCCAACAAGATACATAACTCTGCATTCCACCCAAACTCTCTCCCTACCTACCTACTTACCAACCTACCTACCTACCTNCCAACAAGATACATAACTCTGCATTCCACCCAAACTCTCTCCCTACCTACCTACTTACCAACCTACCTACCTACCTACCTACCACCCCGGAAGCAGTCTCGTGTTGCGGAGAACTTGTAAACAACTATAACTGTGAAGTCTTGCNCCAACAAGATACATAACTCTGCATTCCACCCAAACTCTCTCCCTACCTACCTACTTACCAACCTACCTACCTACCACCCCGGAAGCAGTCTCGTGTTGCGGAGAACTTGTAAACAACTATAACTGTGAAGTCTTGCNACCTACCTACCTACCACCCCGGAAGCAGTCTCGTGTTGCGGAGAACTTGTAAACAACTATAACTGTGAAGTCTTGCAAACCCAGAAGAAGTTCTTCTTCGCCGAAATACATGACCTCCGCTGTCAACGCCAGCGCTACCAAAGACCTCTTAGCAGAATTCCACCAGGACGTGTGTTAGGATGCTCATTTTTTTATATTCCTTTGTGCCTGTTAACGCAGGATTTGAACATGGTAACATGCTTAAGGATACTGGAAGGATTTCAAGAAGTTTTCAGAACAATAAAACTGCAATTAAAATATCCTAAAATGAATTTTTCTTTTTGTTATCTCTGAAGTATAATTTTGTTGAATTCGTTTTGACGTAATTACATGTAAATTTATTTAAATCAGAGAATTAAATTTATACTTCTTATAATTGCATTATAAAATGGAGCGTTGAAGATTATGTGATACATATAAATAATGCACTACAGCACCGAAGTGTTAAGCAAATATTTTTCTAAGCACCGAGTATGAACCACTATTAAAAAAATTACCATATTAACAATCCACCGGAAATTGCCATCACAAAATATTCTTAAAATATGTATTCACCTTCACTCCACAGAAAACTTGCTCGTAAGCCACTTGTTACCGTTATTGCTTGTCTATTACATATGCTCCAAGTCTACGGCCATAAGTAATTTATTTATCGGCTAAGTAAACCTCGAATAAGTAAAGGNGTCTATTACATATGCTCCAAGTCTACGGCCATAAGTAATTTATTTATCGGCTAAGTAAACCTCGAATAAGTAAAGGAAACTTACGAAATCGCTTACGTTTTAGGTACGTATGCTATCACACACGCACACAGGTCAGTATATATGTATATGCGAAGTATATACACTGTAGAGCCAAAAAAACTGGTACACCTGCCTAATATCGGCACTTCTGCGAGCACGCAGAAGTGCCGCAAGACGACGTGGCATGGAATCGACTAATGTCTGAAGGCATGCAGGAGGCATTTAAATCTGCGCCAATTTGAGAAAGGGTTGTCACGTCTGTTGTTTGTCCCGTTCGTTCACGATCTTTTTTCCGGCCACAGCGATGTCGAAGATTTTATGTTTTATTGGATTCCCAAAATTCACGGTTCACTCGTGAAATGGTCATACGCGAAAATCCAAATTTTATTGCTCTCTCGGAGATGCTATGTCACATCTCTCATGCGCCGCCTATAACGCCGCGTTCAAACTCACTTAATCTTGATAACCTGCCATTGTAGCAGAAGTAACCGATCTAGCAACTTTGCCAAACGCTTGTTGTCTTATATAGGCGCTGCCGACCGTATCGCGTTACTCTGATTGGTTCCATACCTCTGTTATTTGCATGCGCACGCCTTTACCAGTTTTTTTTTACTCTCCAGTGTATAAAAACGAAGTATGTTATATAACAAATTAACCTACTGTACTCTTCATTGGGTGCAATTAATTTTTATTTAAGTTCTTAAAAGCTAAGATGGTAGGTAGGACTTGACGTCTCATAAAAAGCAATATAATTAGAGTTGAAACAGAAACATATGCAAAAGTAGTGAGGCAATCACTTGTACACTCGCGCCATACCCGGTAATCGAGCCCAGAAAACCTCGTACCACAAGCAAGCGTGCAACGAACTGCATTACAGAGGTCGGATTCGGAGCATCAACTTCGGACGTAATCACTCTAATGATTTGAATGATAGGGCTTACTAACATGAACTAACTTAACAGCCGTCATTTTGAGAAATGTCTGAGCCACTGAAAGCACGCGAGTTTACATGTCCTGCCGCAGCGCTATTGTGTGAAGAATTTGGTGGAAATCGGTTGATTGGTTACAAATATATGGCATAAAAACTTTATTTTATTCTTTAGTTCTATTGTTAGAAATCGCCTAAAAAAATGTTCTGTACACGATGCTTCTAAAATACTGTCAACGTAAAAAAATTGATTAAATAGTTTTATAGATATGGCAAACTTATATAAACTAAAAATCCGCCATTTGTAACATCGTTGTATGACATACTTAAATCTTTTAAATTTACATGGCCTTCTGTAGCTGTAATGGTGTGCACATTTGGTGGAAATTTCGTTTAAATATTACTGAAATATGACAAAATGTTCAATTTTATCACCTGGCGCTATTTCGCAAAAGATTGATAAAACTATATATCTGTATGCATAATTGGTGCTTGTAATGAATACTGTTTGTTAGTGCACATAATTTTGTTGAGTTTTGTTAAATTATTTCATATTTATAACACACAAATTCCAATTGTTTATATTAACACTGTTAAAAAAAGACTGCCACACCTAAAACATGCCAGTTTTCATACCATAATGTAGCACTACTTGTGTGTAACATTTGGTGGCAATCAGTTGATTGGTCCTCGAGAAATAGCGTAAAACTTCATTTTTTATCATGTGACGATCTTCATAAATGGAGGACAAAAATGTCTGTATTAGCACATTCGATGACTGCTTTAGATACTGCCAGTACACAAAGATAAGATAAAAACGATTACATAGTTTCATAGATATACCACACTAAGCTAAAGTTATTTTATATCTGCCATTTTAAAAATAACTGCCGCATAAAAAAATATGTATATGTTGATATGGCCTACTACAGAAAAACTTCCTCCCCAAATTTGGTAAGAATCGGTTGATTGTTTCCCAGCACATAACGTAACATTTTTATTTTTTCATCTAGGGCTATCTTACAAATTTGTGGAGAAATGAGTCTCCATATAGACCAATATTATGATTGCAATAGATGCTGCCAGCATACAAAGTCAAGTTGGAATTTGTTTCATTAATAAAATATACTTAGCTAAATTATTTATAAATCTGCTATTTTGAATATAAATGGCTGAATAAATTAAAACATTCCAGTTCACACCACCTGCTGCAGTAGTATATGTTTGCTAATTTTATTTGGAATCGGAAGAACGTTTTCCGAGATATCACATAAAGATTGTATTTATTAGTGTGGCATATCTTACAAAAAGGTGGACAATAGATGCCCCTTGTGGATTTAGTTGATAGTTTGGAAGCATACAAAGTTAACTTGAGATTGATTACATGATTTCTAAGATATATCATTCTAAGTTAAGATAACATTATAGTCACCATTTTGAAAGTAAGTGTCTGACATTCTTTAAACATACCAGTTACTTAAACTGTCGCAGCACTATTTGTTTGCTGAATTTTGTAAGAATAGGTCGATTATTTCCCGAGATATGACAAATATTTTATTTATTCCTGTACAGCTATTTCACAAAGGGCCTACAAAAGATGCATTATTTAGATACAGTTGGTAGTTTTCACATATACAGGCAGCATAAAATATGAATATAGAACTGATTACTTTGTTTCGACGATGTATCTTACTAAACTAAGAGGGCTATATGACCGCCATTTATAAAATAAGTGTCTGGCATACATAAAACATTCTAATTTACACTATCTATCGCAGTAATATTTGTTGCCAAATTCGAAAAGAAATTGTTAAATTGTTTGGCGAGACATGACAAAGATTTTATTAATTCGTGTAGCGCAGTCTTACAAAATGGCTTACAAAAGCGGCTATGTGTTAATATATATGATGCTATTAATATATGCCTTCAGCGTACTAAATTTGGCCGAAATTGGCTAAATAGTATGGTATATATACCAAATAAACGTCTGTAAAGCCACCATTTTGAAAATAGGAGCCTTATCACTGTCAGTTACTTACGTACACATGATCTATCATAGTATTACCTACGAGCCAAATTTGGTGATAATTGGTTATATAGTTTTCGATATGTAAAGTAAAATTTAATTTTTTCATTTGTCGCTATTTTCCAAAATGGCAGAACAACGATAATATTAATCTCTTAATTTAATGCTTACACGATGCGCTTTGAGAATACAAAATTTGGTTTAAATCGGCTGAGTGTTTCCAAAGACATGACTAACTGCCCTAAATATTTAAATGGCTGTCATATTGAAAGTAAGTGCTCAGTGTGATATACTATAAAATTCAGGTGTCCTTGCTAAGTACTGTATGTATACCGAATTTGGTGAAATTCGGTTGGCGGGTTCAAAAATCCAATAAAAGAGGTGGGGGGATGTACACGCACAGATACGCACAGCTCACACTCATGCACACATACACAGACATTCAGATAGGAAAGTGATCACAAAAGCATTTCCTTCCTTTGGAAAGTAGGCTAAAAAACAAGGGGCAGACAGAAAAATATTCATGATTTTATATATCTTGAAAATGTGTGCACCTTGTAGACATTATTCGTGTACCTTACAGCAAAAGAATAATTTTAATATTTCTAGTTTTTTCGAAATTGTGTGCCAATTAGCTTTTTCATTTTATTAAAATTGGGTAGTCCGTCTACACGAATGAAAAGTTCGTGCTCAAATATAGTGTATTGGTGTGTGTATATACAGAATGTCCCATTTATCTTGACCACCCACCGTAACTCTGTACCGGGACTCCAAATGAAAAAGTGTTTCACACAAATATTGTGCAACTGGAAGGGGGAAATAATAATACTGGAGAGCCAGCCTTATAGCATTATTTATTAGTGATATACGAATACTAACATCAGTTTTTTAAAATGGCACCATGTATCTATTAGTGAAAAGTTCACTGGAGCTCGCAAATACCTATTTAAACATGTAGCACAATGTACACTTACAAAAAATGAAAACTAAACACTACACATAAAGTGGGATCACTACTGCCTGTGCTTAGTACTATCCACATGGGTACTGCGAGGGGTAGAACATTCATATTAGATGTTCAAAGTGGTGACTATTGACAGCGGTACACAAGTTCAGTCGATGGATGAATGACAACACTGATTCCTCCAGTGTTGCCTACTGAAGAGCATTGCAAGCACGCACAATATGTTCCTGCATATTCTCTCGAAATGTTGGAATATCTCAACAGACAGTGCCTGTGAGGTAATCCCAAAATTAAAAAATTCAGGATTTTAAGGTCAGGAGACCGAGCAGGCCACTGAACTGGCCCTCCACGACCAATCCACCAACCAGAATATTTTCTGTCCAGAACACAGCGTGCATATACGACATTATGTGCTGGGCATCCATCGTGTTGGTACCACATTATCATTCTGTTCCTAAGAAGTTCTACTCCAGAAGACCAGGAAGAATTGTTTGTATGAAGGTGGCATACTCCCTGCCGTTTTGATTACCATTCACGGTATAAGGCCCTATAACCTTATTGCCAACCATCCCACAACAGACATTACCTCTCCTTGACACTGATGGTCCACCTGTCGAAGCCATCATGGATTCTAACGGCCTAATAATGCATGTTCCTCGTATTCACTTGCCTGAGTTGGAGAACGTCGATTCAATGGTAAAAAGAAAATCTGGAAAAAAAGTTCTGGTTCGGGATAAGTTGATGCTGTTCCCATTGACATAACTCTACACGATTCTGGAAACCATTCCCGTGCAATTCTTTATGATAGCGATGGATCGTATGACACTTAAGGATGCGAAGCGCACTCGTTTTCGTAATGCCGATAAAGGCTTCAAGTTGGCGTGTGCTGACGTGTTCATTAACTGCTACAGCAGCGAGAACAGCAACCTCAGCAGCTTCTTCTGTGCGAGTTGTACGACGATTGCGTTGCTGTTGGTTCAAGTTGCCCGTTTCACAAAGCTTCACAACGAGACGAGAAAACATCCGTCCAGACGGCGGAGTCTTGTAAGGGTATCGCTCTCTGCAGAGTTGCTCCGTCTGACTAGCATTACGTCGACCTTCAACACAATGAACGACGAGAGAGCAAATCAAGCTATTGAGAACGGTAATAACAGAACTGCGTGTATTTGTGTGTTTCAGTACAACTCACTTGAACGTACTACACTTTACTGTAAACTAATAGAAGCACATTCATCTGCTAACTTATATTCTCCATAGATGAGATGCATTTCTAACTTGTCGTTGTTGGAGTGCATCTCCATTACGACAACTCTCTCCTTGCAGTGTACTGTATTCCACTGCACACGGATGACTGACTGACTAGTCGTCACGTCATTTGTTTCCTCTAAACGCAACTTCTGTGGAATGGGGTACTCAACTCTGGGTACCTGCAATGTTTACATCACCTCTACATTCAAATTCAAAGCGTCAGCGTCATACTGTACTGTACCATGCAGCGCAATCGTGCCGCAAGGCATCACATAACGGGTCTTTATGAACCCTTATGAGTCCCAATGTCTGTGACGGTTGTTAACGATCTGTTTATTAGACTGGTACATTGTGATACATTTTTGAATAGGTCTTGACGAGCTTCATTGAACTTTTAAAGCCATATAAAAAATTCATGTTTGTACTCGTATCACACTAATAAATAATGCTATAAGGCTGTCTCCCCAGTAGTTTTATTTCCCCCTTCCAGTTATACAATTTTTGTATGAAATATTTTTTTCGTTTGGAGCCCCGGGTACGGAGTTATTGAGGGTGGTCAAGGGAGTGGGAGGAATTTGACCGACCAACTTCGTGAGGTGATCCCTTATGAATAATCACATAGAGTAGATAATTGACACTTTAGAGTTAAATTTAATATTATGGTAGATATGAAAAATTTTAAATCGAGATTTTAAATAGAATTTTTGCAAAATATCGAAAATGACGTGAAAATAAACTACAATTTAGCGAACATTGTTTTATGTTATCGGAATCAGGGCAGCTGCAACAAGAGAACCATTTTTGTTAAAGTTTGTTCACGGTAAAGTGATCACTTCTAAGGCCCTCGTTACTTTTTTTTATCGGCCATTTTTCATCCTTCCGCCACTTTTTAAAATAAATATTGCCATATAAGTAGTAAACACAGTGTATGTATTTCACTGGACTAGCAATTCAACGTCTAAGACTACCGAAAATATATTTATTGACTATTATTCCAAACGAAATCGCTTCAAAAAGTGCTCACTTTACCTTGAATAGCCTAAAATAAAAGTCCATCATCAATATATCATGCGCAAAATCATAGAAGCAGGCATCCCATACCTCTACTGGTAGATACTTCATGAATTCTTCGAAGACAGAAGTTTCTACGTCACGATCGATGGCAAGAAAACCACTCAAAGTATGATTAAGGCAGGAGTCCCACAAGGATCAGCGCTCTCCCCTCTCCTGTACGCGCTGTACACCAGGGACATCCCAAAATCAAACTTTGCAAATGTCACATTGAATGCAGACGACAGTACCATATACGCCTAAGACAAAAAAAACTAGGGTATGCAAAAGCAAAACTGCAATAATACCTGAACGAACTGGAAGCTTATTGGGAGAAATGGGCACTCAAGGTCAACCCCAGAAAGAGTGTACTCATAATCTTTCACAGAGGAAAAGATAACGACACGAAGTTGCACCTCAACAACGAAGAGATACCAGCAAAGAAGACAATCAAATACCTAGGTGTACACCCTGATGAAAACCTCACCTGCCAGTAACATATCACCAATACTGCATAAGCAGCCATGGGAAAATGTTTACAGGCATACCCACTTTTAAAATCAAGTAAACTGGCTACAAAGACAAAAGGAATGCTGTACAGAGCAACGGAAGTGAAGTCTAGAGGACAGCAGCAAATACACATCTAAGGAAACTGTAAACAATGCAGAACAAAATACTGAGGAACATACTTAATGTAACAAGGTACACATCCACATAAGCCATCCAACAAAGAACAGCCACAACATACATAAGGGAAGAAATAACGAAAGCAAACAAAAATTTCTACGAATCGACCTAGGATCACAAGAACCCACTTGTCCGGGTTCTGGGTAAATACGGAAAACAGTACGCAAGAACTTTGATCATCAAACACAGAAGGAAACACGCACAAAGGGACGGACCGTGGGAAGGAACCAAAATAGGGGGACTGCCTGGTTGGGCCAGTGGCGGTGGTGAGTATCGCCCTCGAGCACCTCGCTAGCCGGATGGGCCTGGCAGGAACCCTGAAAACTGGGGAGAGCCCACGGTGCAACCAGGGAACCAGCAAACCAATCCACATTCACAATAGTTAGTAGGTACTCAAATAATCACACAAAAACTGCAATTCACACCACACCGTAAATCACTACTGTTATTGCCACTATTGATTCTACCCAAACAAGCATTTATTTTACCATAACCAGCATTGCATTGAATGGTTCATTATTGTATTATTATAATTGTTATTAGTATTATTGAAATTCTATTATCATTGCGTAATTAGCTATACAATTCAAGGCAGACACACCCTTCAGGTTAGGCAATAAACTGCCGTTAGGAGCAAGCAGGGAAGCCTCTTCTGGGCGCATATATTACCCAGGAGGGGGTGGGCTTAGGGATAAATATACATACTCAAATAGTCACAGGACAGGGCATACACCTAACACAAACAAGAAAACAAAAAGGAAAAAAAAATAACAAAAACTAATAAAACATTAAAAAGCAAAAACTAATAAAAAAAAATAAAAATATACTAAAAAATCAAAATAAAAATTTATTTAAGTAGTTAATATATATTTATTCTCTAGCTTTTCTTTATATTTAGTTCATTGGTTATAGAAGTGCTAACCACGTTCAACTAGGGAGAGGCCCATACCCCACATAAATAAAACAATCATGATTTTACGTAAACTAGTTTTATAGGCCCATAGGCAGGAAGAAGAGGTCACTTCAACCAGGTAATCCAGAAAGGGGTTCCATGAGCTTAGACTCTAATGAATCAAGTTCTGAAACTCAGGCAGACAAAAAAAAATGTCGGAAAATAAGCGCTTGACAGGCCAATCGTACTGCAACGTTCTGTAACCGTAGTCACGTGTGCTACTCCAGAAACTCATGCACGGACGTATACATTGCCTATAGTTAATATACAATTTCAGAAAGAGGCTAGACCCTTCTTGGATAAGAGGTTCCCGTTCAAGTGCCCCCATTGGTCTCGCCTGCTTGTTCCCCTGATCAGAGTTCAGTGTACACGTGGGGACATCTCAAGGCCATCGTTCACGCAACCCTTGCTATCGACTTTGCAATGCTTCTCCAGCATTTCGGAGACAAGGTTGTAAGCAGATCCGTGGCACACCTGGTGTGTCTGAACTTGTCAGCAATCGCTGTTGCAATGTGTGCAGGTGTGCATTCAGATGGAAGGTGGACATTTCCAGCACGTTTTGTAAGAACGTAACACTGCTGGGACACAGGTAACGCGGCAGTGACACGAATAGCGGTGTACCGAACCCGGCTATTAACAATGACTGCAGAAACTCGGAAGGCCTTACATAGGGAAACATCCATCCTAGGACATTTATATTCAAGTGGTTTTGAAGCGTACTGTCTACACCCCAGTTACTTCCCAGATAAATCGTCACAACCCGTATACAGAAACACACGCTGATCGCCCTGATCAAAAGTATCTGGGCATCCCTCTGTAAACGTAACCTCGCGCCAAGATGTCACGACGACCGCCGCTGCCGCTATAAAAGGAGGCAGAGGACTCGACGTTGGTCAGTACTACCCGATACCGGTAGAACAGGTGGAGTAAGGGAGCTCAGTGACTTCGAATGTGGGCGCGTAGTCGGCAGGTCAGTAAGCAATCCACCAGAGTCAACTCCTCGCTTCTCAAGCTGCCCAACCGTCTCATCAGTGCTTAGGTCCGCCAAGCATCCGCGAATGTATGGCGGAGAGCAGATTCGTGTCCGATACAGGATGGACGACATTTGCAACACTTACGAAGAATGCTGTGTGCGAATAAGTGTTCCCAGTTCGCGGTAGTTCTCTCACACCATACCGGTATTTGCAGTACACCCGACGTCCTTCTGATTGTACGTACACTAGGTATGCACGCCAGAAACAAACCAACATGTTTCGTGGATTTCCTTTTGATTGTAGTAAGTAAACCAGGGCTGCGATACATTTTCGTTGTGCGTAAACTACGCACGTCACCAACCGTACGCTTAGATGTTTTAGTTTATAGTGCGTAAACTATGCACGTCAAAAAGAAAGTCTTAGTAAATGTTGTTTTCTTTTAGACGATCTATACAACGATACCTTATAAGACCCACATTCCCATTGGCAATTTCAAAGCTCTCCTCCTATATTTCTACCTTCGGTATGTTCGGGGGAATGGGATTACTACCAATCGATGCTTCATATAAGGTTTAGTTATCAAGATTTTATGGCGAACCCCCGGTACCATGTTGCTTCCAAGAGGAAAGGGTGATACGGGTGCTGTAAATCAACCTATATACAGGATGATTCTAAAATCATGGGACAAACATTGAGGGGTGGTAGAGCTCACTAAAACAAACAATTATTCTATAGGAATATATAGGCGGGAGTGACGCGTTGAGGCACAAACACAAAAATAACACATGAAATGCAACACATTGTTTATTTAAAACGTCGCCGCTATATGCCTTTTTACAGCAATGTTTATAATAATTGCTCAAAATTGCTACCACCGACAGTAATGCAAGCTTGGTAGCGTCGGTGGAGTGATTGGCGAACATATTCAAATACGCCGGGTATTTCACGCACGCGCGCAGCCGCACAGGATAGTCGAGCGACGAGGTTTTCAATGGAATCAACTGGAGTCTCGTAAATAAGGGCTTTCAAATGCCCCCAAAGGAAAAAATCGAGTCTCGATAAATCTGGCGATCGTGGTGGCCATCGGACTGTTTGTGCCTCAACGCGTCACTTCCGCCCATATATTACTACACAATAATTGTTTGTTTTAGTGAGCTCTACAATCCTTCAATGTTTGTCCCATAATTTTAGAATCATCCTGTATATATTAATACGTATACATATATACATACACATGCACACTTATACATATACATTTATTTGAAAAACAAATTATTACCCTGAAGGTGCAATCGCATAGGTGCGTAAGATGTTACAGGCACAGGACATGATAGTGGATCTATAGAGAACATTAAAATATTATACCACACCAACGCTTGCAGGCTGCACTTAGCATGGGGTTGGACCACCCGCAATACGGTCGGGCATGGATGCTTACATGCGTCGGATGTACTGAGGAAGATCCTACCACAGCTGGTGCAACTGGCCCTCCAAGTCCGCCGTAGTTTCCGCTGGCAATCGTGAAACGCACCGTAACCGCACTGTCGCCGCTGTAGTTCTCGGAGTGCGGCAGTGCGGTTGTGCGGTTGTGCTGCGCTGCCGNCGCACCGTAACCGCACTGTCGCCGCTGTAGTTCTCGGAGTGCGGCAGTGCGGTTGTGCGGTTGTGCTGCGCTGCCGCAGCATGTCGCGGTCGCTTGCGGCAAGGTGCGTGCGTGCCGCACTGTGTTGGCGCTTGCATTTAAAACAACGTGTCGTACGACTGTGGCAAAAACGATGTGTGTTGTCCAGCATACTTACCTTTACAATTTTAATTATTAAATGTGGAGTCTTGGGGGAATATAAAATAATTTACTAAAAATATTGTCTTTTAATTTATTGCAGATACGAAATTTTACTGTATCGATATTTTTACTTAAATACGTAAAAATTATTGAATTTCCAAAAAAAAAATTTTAAATGATGGCACATAACATAAACACGTGAGGTAATAATATTTTTATTACTTATGACTAGGAATGTATATATTCCAAAATTGTTTTATTAAAATAGTTTTTTTGCGCAGTGCTTACAGCAAATATGCAAACAAATGTACAATTTTCTCTAAAAATAGACAGATTTATTCCATAGACACAAAAACATTACTAGTTAACCCAAACACAAAAACATACATAAAGCAGCATTCTCTTCAAAATTTTATATACTTTCAAATTTAAATTTCTGTAGTTGCAACACAGAAATTAACAAGTGTTGGTTGATCAGGTAGGTTAAACATTTAGCATAGGGAAAATTGCAAATTTTTTCGTTATTAAAATCTGCTTTCTATTCGTGAACATGCATTAAAACGGTAAGTTTTGGACCTGGTTTTCGCAATGAAGCTTTTTTTCGAAGACGCCTTTCTTCTTGAAGACTTGCACTACGTCGCTGCTCTTGGTCTTAACCATTTACATGTTCTTCCTTTTGTCGGGGTGCATGTTTCGAAGAAAGGGTTGTACGAAACTTTGGATGCTGTGTGTGAGGCAGAAAGCACCGCTTAACTTGGGTAACTTCATCACCAAGTCACGTCGTGTATAAGTACCACTGGCTATGACGTGACGCTTAATTCTCTTGCCTAATAATCTGTTGAACATTTCAACGAAATAACTACTGATGAAGTCCAACACCCAGGACGAGTCCCGCCTACAAATTCTTTGAGACGTCGCTTTCTTATCAAATTGTCCCGGGTTCCAACGCCTGGTATTCAACGTATGATTGTGTAATTTATGATGTAAGCTTAATTTATGTAAGCCGTATCTCAGTTAGTTACCCAGCATTCAGAAGAGGTGCTACAAACAGCAACTAAAAAATCCATATGACGTAACTCGTGCTTAATTAAAATCACGTAACTTCGTATTATAGAAGTCCTTCCCGAAGTGCGTTTTTCTAAAGGTTTATTTGGTTGCGTCTCTAGTGCTTTCTCAGCATAATTTGCAGTTTCCAATTAGCTTGACTTGGCCCAGGCGAATTTGCAACTTTTATCGATGACTGTCGCCAAATTTCATGTCCTTATTCCTTCGAGCACGTGTTAACATATTGACGAGGTCTGCTGATCGAGGTCACTGATAACACTCATACGCCGCTGTGACAAAGGTAGTTGCGCTTCACTGCCACCTGCATTTCACCAGCAATTCTCAAGCTGCTCATTGAATGTACCCTGTTTTCTTCAGGTCTTCTGTAATTGAAATTGGAATTGTTTTGCTCTCATGTCAGAATAGCGAAATGACCAAAAGTCTCAGCGTGTATTTAACATTATTATCATCTTGTATATTTCTCATAATTTCAGATCACTAGTGACGTCCAACACTGCAATGAACAAAATAATATGCACAGCTCAATTTCTAGCCTACTTTGCTTTAAAAGGTATGTTTAGGCAATCTCCCGGACATCTGTCTGGAATATATGTCCCCCCCTCCCTAATAACATTTAAACCCATTAATCTAATTTCACCAAACTAGGTACACATATAGTATTTGGCAAGGACTTCCGACTTTTGTGGTTTTCTTCTACGCNACTTTAATAGTTTTCTTCCACGCCACGCGCTTATTTTCAAAATGGTGACCATTGAAATATTTAAGGCGCCATTTCATATCTCTGGAACTATTTAATAAGTTTAGACCAAATTTGGTATTTTAACAGTTTATCATATACATATATAATTTAGGTGGTTTTATTGTTATTGGAGCACCATTTTGGAAGATAGTGCTACATGAAAGTAAACCAGCTTTTGCCTCATACTCCGGAAACTAAGCAATAGATTTCTGCCAAATATTGCAGGTAACTACGTATTACCATGGTATGCCATGTTAACATATGTGACTTAAACGGTTAAGGCGCTTATTTTTAACATGGTGGTGATATAATTATTTGAAATTAATTTGGTATATATGCCATACCGTTTGTCCAATTTCAACCAAACTTGAAATGATAAAAGTATCAACTACAAGGATTAAGTGTGGTATTGCATAGCCTCTTTTGTCTATCATTTTGTAAGAGAGTGCTGTATTAACAAATTGTTTTTGTATCGTATCTACAGAAACAATGCACCGATTCCTACCAAATTCGGCAAACAAGTAATACTACAGTACACACAATGTAAACAAATGTTTTAGGTGGATCAGACACTTATTTTTAAAATGGTAACTGTATAAACATTTTGATTACTGTGCTTTATCTATNAATGTTTTAGGTGGATCAGACACTTATTTTTAAAATGGTAACTGTATAAACATTTTGATTACTGTGCTTTATCTATGAAACGATGAAACCAATTTCAACCAAACTTTATGCCGACAGGTAACTAATGCTATGGTATGCCATGTTAACATATGCGATTTTCCTCGACAAGAAACTTATTGTTAACATTGTGGCCATAAAATACTTTTTTAATTTAGTTTTACATACCAAACTTTTTNCCTCGACAAGAAACTTATTGTTAACATTGTGGCCATAAAATACTTTTTTAATTTAGTTTTACATACCAAACTTTTGACCAATTTCGACCAAAATTGGTAAGCAGAATATCAACGAAAAGTCTCAAATATGGTTATATAGCACGCTTTNTTTTGACCAATTTCGACCAAAATTGGTAAGCAGAATATCAACGAAAAGTCTCAAATATGGTTATATAGCACGCTTTGGTGCGCCATTTTGTAATAAAGTGCTACATGAATATGATAACGTTTTTGTGTCATATTTTGGAAGCTATGTAACGATTCCTACCAAATTTGGCAAACAAGAAATAGTGCGGTGTTCCATGTAATCTGGTATGTTTTAATTGCTTCAAATACTGATTTTAAGAATGACGACCTAATGAACATTTTTCATTACTATAATTTATCTATGGAACCATGTATAAACAAGATTAGTCAAGCTTTGTATGCTGGCAGTAGCCTATATTACAACCATTAACTGTGTCTACACAGATAATCAATTTTCTACCATTCTCTACGATCACACAATTTTTATAAACAAACATTACTATGGTAGGCGATGAAAATTAATATGTTTTAAGAGGGCCAGACCATTATTTTCAAACTGATAATATAAATAGTTTATTTTGACCCACATGTTCTTTTTATCTCGTGGTTAGAGTAGGAATTACTACATAATATTTACTCCCATTCATATTATGTAGAGGACATTAGGATAATTAATCACACTAGCAACTTCATGTTATAGATTTGTTACGAGTGTCTGAAACGAGACATTACAGATGTAACTAATTAGCCTACTTTCCTTTCCTCTACACTAATATTTTCAAAAGATTTTGATCATATCCTGAAAAGATTAAATATGTTTTATAATATCCAATCAGCAGAATAAATTTTTCGAACGCATTTTGTAGTAATATATTTAGTAGTTCCTGATGTACAGTACGATGTATAACCATATATAGGCAGCACTACTTTTAAAAATGGAGGAAGATTGGTGCGATACATAGCCATTTAAATTTATAACATAGATACTTCAATACAATTTTGGTTTAAACATGTTCAAGGGTACAAGATNGATACATAGCCATTTAAATTTATAACATAGATACTTCAATACAATTTTGGTTTAAACATGTTCAAGGGTACAAGATATATTACACAAAATTGTGAAAGAGTAAGACAACTATTTTTAAAATAAGAGACTTTTCTATAAAAGTATGAGGTATGACACGATTACGAAGTTATTGATGCTCTCTTCAAATATAACTGCCTGAAAAGTTATTTGATGCACATAACTACACTGTCAGAGAACGAAATTAGCGCACACAGAAGATTGCATGGATGGTACTGAAACTTAAAGGGGTTGTGATACAGATGAGTAATAGTCATNGATACATAGCCATTTAAATTTATAACATAGATACTTCAATACAATTTTGGTTTAAACATGTTCAAGGGTACAAGACATATTACACAAAATGGTGAAAGAGTAAGACAACTATTTTTAAAATAAGAGACTTTTCTATAAAAGTATGAGGTATGATTCCATATTACTTCCTGCGTGTCAAATATGGTTCGACACGATTACGAAGTTATTGATGCTCTCTTCAAATATAACTGCCTGAAAAGTTATTTGATGCACATAATTACACTGTCAGAGAACAAAATTAGCGCACACAGAAGATTGCATGGATGGTACTGAAACTTAAAGGGGTTGTGATACAGATGAGTAATAGTCATGACCACAAAAACGGTACAGCAAGACAATTACACATGGATCTGAGGTACGCCGTCCGATAATCTTCAAAAGTGCGTCGCACCCCCTCGCACTGCGATACACGCTGCAACGCGGTCTGGCATGGAGTCCAGCAGACGCCGAATGTTGTCCTGAGACAGACGGAACCACAATTGTTGGACGGTGTGTTCCAAATCCCGGATACCGTGACATGGCGGTAGCTGGCGTTTCAACTGATCCCACACATGCTCAATTGGGGTCAGGCAATGAGAAGGAGAATGCCATTGTAATGTTTGGACAAGACGGAGGCAGTCCTGGGCAACCCGTGTCATGTGCGGTGGGGCGTTATCCTACTGGAATATCGCACGTGGAATCCCGGCCAGAAATGGGAGCAGACGGGGCTGTAGGATCTCATCCATGTACCGATGGGCCGTCAGTGTTCCACATTAACACGGCAAGCGTCAAAATGCTTTCGTAGACTATGGATTTCCAGGCCATAATGCCTGCCGCGAGGCAAGTGTGCCTCTCGATGGCGAGATTGAGATTGTGGCATTCCCAAGGAGCCCTTCACACATGGGCGAGATGATCATCGGTCCTAATGGCGAAGCGGCACTGATCACTAAACACCACATATCGCCAATCTGTGGCGTTACACATCGATCTGGCTTGGCACCACTGCAAACGGAGCCACGCTGGTGTAGAGTTGACGGCAGGCTCAGGTAATGGGCGCTGGGATTGCATATTCGCCTCTGCAAGGCGTCAGGAAGTTGTTCGTAGTCATGCAGGAACCCCAACACTGGCCGTTATCGTGAGCTTGGTTGCCGTGGGATCCCTCCTCACCTGTCGCACGATCCGTCGATCCTCTCGACTGGTAGTCGACCTCGCACGTCCTGAGCCGGTCCTCCCATGTGTGAGTGCCTTCACGTATCCACTACTCCGAACAGAATCGGACAGCATGGTCCGAACAATCCACATGGTGTGCTATACGGCGACATGACAACCCTACAGGTTTCAGCCCGATTATGAGTCCTCTCTCGAAGTCCGTCAGTTGCGTAAGACGACGTCGGGGCCGCGGTAGCTGAGCGGTTAGCCCGCTCGCCTCACACCAAGGCGAACCGGATTCAATCCCTGGACCGGTCACTTCGGATTTTCGCATGTGGGAATTGTGCCGGAGTATGCCGCTGGTCGGCGGGTTTTTCTTGGGGATCTCCCGTTTTCCTCACCTTTTCATTCCGGCGCTGCTCCATACTCACCTCACTTCACCCTCATCGGCTCTAAAGACCACGATGTTAATAGCCGCCCACATATCTTCACTCACTCGCTAAAACGACGCCTTTGGCATCTCCCCGGCATTCTCCTTCACTCTGTGCACTTTGTTGGTATCCTCTGGTGTTTCTCGCGTTGAGGCGGCTCCGGCTTCACGCGAGTGTCTACTGCCAGGTGTGCGGTCAAAGGCAAACGCACCAACATGGGATCATATGCGTACTAACCCACACTCTCACTATTGACATCGTTTCGTGATCGTCGCATGAATTTTTCGTGGTGCGCTATTTACATCGTCTGCTGTTGTTATACTGCCAGTATATCAAGCTACGTTAAAATCGGGTCTACAAAATGTAACTTAATTCAGGCCGACATTTTTAAAAATTACCTTATACGTTTTAATCTCTTTAGTTCGAGCAGCCTATAATTTTACAATTTGTATACCGAACTAGTTGGGATACGTTTCGGTAATTCCTGAAATGTATAACATTTTCGTTTTCCAGAGGGTCATTTCGTTTACAGTAGCATGCGAAAGAAGCGAAGAATAAATTAATTTAATGCTTGCAGTAAGTACTGATAGCGTATAGATCTGGGAACAAACTCGACCTGAATTAGAAAACTGGTATGATGCCATATTCTACGTACTATTACATTTCAGTAACTCATATAATATTCAGTTTTATGGCCCCCACTTGTAATTGTTTTTTGTCTATTGTTTTCCTTCGTATTGTGCCTGACCGTTATCTCAGTCAGCCAATAAATAAAAGGTAAAAGCACTAACAAACAGAATTCATCGGATGTGGGATAAAAGGGCAAATGTAAAATAAAAATAATAATTCCATCTAATCAAGGTCTAGTGCGTGACCTCTAGAGTCTAGAAAGTGATTCATGTTTTTTACCGCAGAAGTAAATACAAGAAAAAATGGTCGACGGGATACTTTGATTAAAATTAATATTTAATTTCCTTGCAATATATTATCAAACAGTATGCGTATGATTGAACTGTAAGTGACAGTAGCGTAAGAAAGAGCAGTATGTGTAGCACATGTATGTGTACCGACACTGCACAACATTATTGCTTATTATTCGAATCCAAATTCGTCTTATTTATTGCAATTTTATAACCATGTCCAGCACCTTCATTCTACTGACTTTCAACACTTACAAGTTTCTATGATACACTTCCAAGTCCCAGCATTATTCCTCTACAATTGTGAATGCTTGCTTCATATTTCTTCGGCAGTCTATCGTTTCCCTTACTGTTATCATAAAATGCCTGGGGCTTCCACGATTCACACTTGCTATTCAGATCTGAGCTGTTGTATGGTAAAAAATGTTCAGTTTATATTTTGCATTTTGTGTAAATATTAATGCTATTATCCCCTCACAAGAATGCCATGCTATTTCAAATTCCAATATAGGGAAGAAGATTTCAGTAATTTGAAAGAAACAATACTTTACACTGTGACAAATAATGACATACTTTATGAATTAAAAAAGGAAGAGTAATACAAAAAAAAAGTGTTAGTTATACTTTGTTTTCACGACTGTATCCAGGCATTGGTTTCGTTTTTGTTTGCATTTAGATTCACAATTTTCTTATTGGTGCTATGAGTTAAGTTTTTTTTTCTATTTTAGACACGATATGATTTACTGAGGAATTATTGTTACAACTGGAATCACATAGCCGAATGGGTTAGTTACACTAGTAACACTTTTATTGAATTAACGGAAAATTGTACGGAAAAGTACGGTTTTATTCACCGCTGTCATCCTAAAACGATTCTTAACTACGACAGTTAGGATATTTCACGCCACTTATTAAACATATTATTATACATATTAGGTCTAATTCAAATACCAAAAGTCACCCTGACAAAATGAGTGTCTCCTTTAATGGAGTAATATGACTTATCACTCAACCTATGTAAATCCAATAGGCGTGTGTTAACTATGAGTTACCCACACGAAATATCGAACCGGGTTCGATTCCCGGCGGGGTCGCTCCCCGGGTTTTCGCACATGGGAATCGTGCCGAACGATTTAGCTGGTTGGCGGGTTTTTCTCGATAATATCCCGTCTCACCCGCCCTTGTATTCCGGCACTGCTCCATATTCAACTCGTTCCACCCTCATCGGCTCTGAGGACCGCGATGTTAAGAGTCTCCCAAATCTCTCATCTCTCTCTCTCTCTCTCTCTCTCTCCACTCCGCACGCTGGATCTGAGTGAGTTAATCGTTTCTAGGCGAACTTCTTAGCCTATGTTCCGAATTAAAATCCCGAGTAAGAAATGGGCGTTTCAAAAAATAACGTGATCTTGCTTCACTACGCAAAGCACGCTTCATTAACCATAACGCCATTAAAGTGGGGACATAAATACACACACACAGAATAAATATACAAGTTATTTTCTTTCACTCTATACACTTTGAAGCACGAAACAACAATATAACTCCTTTTGAGATAAATTAATATACTACAAAAATAGTTAAGGGGTTACCCGCAAATCTAAAATTAATAAACTACAAGAATAGTAAAAGGGTTACTAGCAAATTTACTGAAAGCTTCCCAAATTCATAGGAAGGTCCGTCAAATCGACAGGAATTTGGTTACTGACAAAACTGTGTGTCTGAAATGTATAAAATGGTTTTACATGTAGTTATAAAAAATTCTAACGATATTACGAAAAAGTACCTACTGGTTAAAACACTATAAAATAATTCCTAAAACCAAAGACACAATAACTAACTTTTCATGAACTTCAAAAAACTTTTCGCGAATTCACGATTCACCTCTTAATATATCTTGCTTATTTTTCTGTATTTATTTTTTAACACAAAAATATACAAAAAAAAATTGTTTTTCAGGTATTTAACTACGTATAATATAGGATTTAAAAAATATTAATTTTTTGAGTGAAATTTGAACGTGCACCAGAAACATTTCATATATTTCACATACAACGTTCACTCAACTACGGAAATTGCAGACACTTTATTGTTATATTCATGAAAGTGATACACACAACTATTTCCGTTCTCGTTAAATGTATAGCGTTTGAAGAGTTGATTTGTTACACGTGGCTTGTGCTACGTTTTGGTGCTTGAAGGAATACGTGTTAGTAACGTGAATATCATCTCTGACGCAGAAACAATATCCTAATTATAAGCTGTTAACTGTAAACTGAGTACTTTTGAAATCTCTGCTTACGGTCTACTTGTATGCTAGTTGTGTATGCTTCTACCACAAGTAAACTATATATTGCCACGGACGTGATCGNTGCTTACGGTCTACTTGTATGCTAGTTGTGTATGCTTCTACCACAAGTAAACTATATATTGCCACGGACGTGATCGCTTTAATTATGCGTCGGTGAAACAAAATTGTAAAATTATTAAAAACTTAAAAAAAAATATTTATCCTCACACTTGTATGCATTTAAAAACAGAAGGTAGAATAAATAATTTTACTGTTCAAATATATATGTTACACTTTAATTAGACGTTAAAACGCGTAACTACTTTCCCTCGATCGTTATCAACTTTATTTGTCGCATGCCTGTAAATGTGCCCAATAAACTATATGCAGGTAGGGGCAGTGGAATTTTTCAAAGGTTGATTTCAAAAGTGCTGAGTTAACCGTTAACAGCCTATATCTGGTTATAGTAACGATGGNTGCTTACGGTCTACTTGTATGCTAGTTGTGTATGCTTCTACCACAAGTAAACTATATATTGCCACGGACGTGATCACTTTAATTATGCGTCGGTGAAACAAAATTGTAAAATTATTAAAAACTTAAAAAAAAATGTTTATCCTCACACTTGTATGCATTTAAAAACAGAAGGTAGAATAAATAATTTTACTGTTCATATATATATGTTACACTTTAATTAGACGTTAAAACGCGTAACTACTTTCCCTCGATCGTTACCAACTTTATTTGTCGCATGCCTGTAAATGTGCCCGATAAACTATATGCAGGTAGGGGCAATGGAATTTTTCAAAGGTTGATTTCAAAAGTGCTGAGTTAACCGTTAACAGCCTATATCTGGTTATAGTAACGATGGNTGGAATTTTTCAAAGGTTGATTTCAAAAGTGCTGAGTTAACCGTTAACAGCCTATATCTGGTTATAGTAACGATGGACGCTTCGTGTAACCTCGATTTTTTTTCGTGCTCGGAACCATAAGCTGTAGGGAATATTGGAGGTTCAATTTTTATAATAAAAGAAAGAGTTCAGTTTCGTCTTTGATACTCTTCTTATGCAAACAGCTCAGTTCCGATTTTTGTCATCGCTGTACGTGTTTCCATATATTTGCTGTAACTGTGAATATGCGAAAAATTGTCACAGGTAATATATATTAGTTTGTCCTATGTTAAGGTTTATTCTACTCAGGTTGGGAATAAAACGAGATTTCTTAAGGGAGAGTTTGGTTTATGAAAATTTCCGCCTCAAGGTGCGCTAGTGTTTCAAAGAGGTCACTTTTATGCTGGCAGTAAATTGAGAATTTACATATTTTTGTTTGTTAAACCTCGTTTCTAGCTCGAACTGTTATATATACTTGCTCCAACCATAATATTAAGTATTAAACCTTGATTGAAACATGCATGTATGTTTCTAGTAGCTATGTTACTTTTATAGCCATAGGGTACGCCAAATCGAATGTCCATATTTTATCCTATTTTAAAAATTACTTTTTCATCTGTCAGAGCACCTACACATAGGCAGCGAAAAGTCACTAGCAACCATTGCCCGTAAATGTAATGCCGTCGATTTTTTTTTAATCCAGAGGGGAGATAAAGAGTCATATGCAAATGCTTTGGGGTTGGCACTTCAGTGTAAATGCACTCTAAGGAAGTGCACGAATGCGACAAATTTATTTGTCTTTCCCTATACTTCCATGCTAATATTCCATTTGTTTGTTAAGGAACAAGCAAGGAGCATGCTAATGTTTTTCTTATACAGGTGTTTAGGTTAGAGATTGCAATGTTTTATCAAGTGGAAAAATATATATTTTTAACAATGCTGAAGCACAACCAAGCGTAAAAAGGCGTTATAGCTAATATCTCTCTCTTTCTCTGGGCACAAGCCGCTGTAGGGAGCAGGCATTCAGCAGCGCATCTAGGACCAGTTCATCGGTTATGCAACGTCTGTCCAGCATAACACGACCATGCGAACACACATGCATGCGCAATTACCCCTTTCAACTATAATATTGGTCGGACTGTTGCAGTTTCGAATCATTTCTAGCTTGAGTGCGTCGATGGGGATAAAAATTGTGATGATGTCACATTGCTCGCTCTTTTCATCCTAGGCTCTGCGGATATGTAAGGCGATCAGAGTCGTTGAGCTTCACAGTTAATCTTATACGAGTTCGTCTTCCCTGTCCTGCCCTTCTTGACTATCATTATGGTTAGTTATTTTAAGCTACACTGATCGCTCATGAAAGGCTGTTGGCCACATGACAATTGGGCTCAGCAGGTATATAAGGCAGGCATAATCGCGTATCGTCTCAGTTCTTCGTCTGATGTGACAGGTGACTTATCGTTTTCTCTCTCCTCACCTTAGTTCTCAATTCGGTAAGTTGTTTTATGGTGTACTGCTCGCTTGTGATTGGCTGTTGTTCACGTAAAAATCGGGCTTGGCAGATACATATGGCAGGCAGAATGGGGTATCGTCTCAGTTCTTCGTCTGATGCGACATGTGACAGTTCGTCTTCTCTTTCTTAACCTTCTTAGCGATCATTTTGGTAAGTTATATTGCTTTCGGCTCATCCATCAGAGTATGCGTGTTATAATTGGTCGTGCTCGTAATTACGCGTACATATCTTCGCACCAAAGTAAAAATCTACTAAACTTTCAAATACCTGCCCGAGCCAGTGAACCATTACAGCACATATTCCATGAATATGACATGGAGCGTTCGTAGCTGAAAATCAAACTTACTGCAACATATAATTAATTTTTTATACTTGACCATTCATTTAGCTTCCTATATCATGTGTGTGTAGTTCATTTATTGCACTGGCTTGAGCAAGGCTTCGAAGTTAGCAGACTCAACGATCGGTAATTTTATCATATGATGGTAGTTCTTGAATTTTAAAATGGGAGATAGTCCATCTTGCCCTGGCTGCGGCATTTCAGCACGGAGTGGGGCATTGGGGCCACAATATTTCATTTGTTTTTTTTTCNTCCATCTTGCCCTGGCTGCGGCATTTCAGCACGGAGTGGGGCATTGGGGCCACAATATTTCATTTGTTTTTTTTTCCACTGCTGTCCTGTCAGCCCCGATTTTCTCAGCAAGACATGGTAAAATGTGAAGCACCACATACATNTTTTTTTTTCCACTGCTGTCCTGTCAGCCCCGATTTTCTCAGCAAGACATGGTAAAATGTGAAGCACCACATACATATACAGTTCTTATGGGCTGTCGAATTTGAGCTCACTAGTCTGGACAAATTCTTGATGTAGCTAGTGTGAGCATGTCCCTCAGTAGCCAACAGCAGCAGTTAAAGATGAAATTCTTTTCTAATTTTACCACTCGTACGAGCACAACGTTCTCTGCGTCGGTGATCGAGTACACATTTACCATTATAGCAGGGTTGTCGTTCTCTAAGACTTTGATTTGACGATGTGTAGTGAGGAACTCGAGGCCTGTAAAATCAAATTTGTTTTCTAGGGCTTTGTAACAGCTGTCGATTCGCTCGGGATGTATGCCTTCGACATATCTGGTATTTTGCAGGTTTATGATGGCCACATTCCTCTTGACTTATTCTGGCAGTTCGATGTAAGATGAGGTACATATAGGTTCCAGCTTGTTGATTTAGAGCTGTTGGTGGTTTAACTTTTGACAACACCAACACCAATCCACGTTATTTTTATGTTTCTTCCTCTTCGCATATTTTTCCTATGCAGGATTTTACGACCCTTTTTTTTCACCAATCTCATACATATGTACATTCGCAGTCTTGTATGCTTTTTTGTCCTTACCTTAGCTTGAAGTGTTCGGTTTCGCGTAATCACACTCAAGTCACATATTCAATTTAATTGGGACCTGATGCCGTACTTACTTGATGAGTTGTCTGACAATATTTGTTCTCATGCGAGTCAAAAATGTAAAAATATATTTTGACGAACTACTCTTGTTTGGGGCGACATGTCTTTAAATTGTGCCGGAAAGCATTTTCAGCCACTATGAAACTATTAACATTAGCCATCCCAAACACTGCCATTCATATTGGGTGCAGCTGATAGTCACATTATAATTATTATATTTTCGAGATAATGACTTAAATGACGATCGAGATTGTACACGACGCATTTTGATAGGCGAAGGACCTGTAAATTTACAGGTTTTCACGTGTATCTGCAGATAATCGCTTCTATCAAATGCCATGTTGCAATATCCAAACTTATATATCATCCGATCTGCATTCTTCGCGCAGCTATACTTCGCGCGCTTTAGAGCATCGTGTTACAACACGAAGGTTTTATTGCAGAAGCGACATGGATGTCGATGTATCGCATTTGCAGATCCAGTCGATGTTGAAGCGTATTGGTATCGCCGACGATGTAAGCAGTTAAACCCTATCCAGCGGTCGAACAGCCGAAGTCGAAGTCGGGATGCCGGTCGCAGGCACACCGTTAAATTTATTCTTCATTTTGATCTCTACAGGGAAAATAAAAAAATACGATTTTAATATGTAAAAATGTTTTGGGAGCTACGCAATAAGTAAACTTCGCACACATGGAAAAGGAAGCTAAATAAATGCTCCAGTATAAACAAATTAAATACATGTTGCACTAAGTTTTGTTTAAATCTACGAACGCCCAACGTTATAGATCACGGAATATATGCTGTAATGGTTCGCTGGTTTGGGCAAGTATTTGATATTACGAAGATTTTTACTTTGGCGAAAATATGTACACGTAATTACGATCACGACCACTTATAACATGCATACTGCGATGGATGAGCCGAACGCAATATAACTTACACAATGATGGCTGTGAAGGTTAGGAGAGAGACGACGATCTGTCACCTGTCGCAACAGACGAAGAACTGAAACAATACGCGAAACAGCCCGCCCTACATACCTGCTCAACCCGATTGTCACATGATCAGTAAACATCCATTCATGAGAAAGCATTGGGGCGTAAAATAACATACCTAGTTAGGAGCTAAGAAAGTCAGGAGAGATAAAACGATCTGTCACATGTCGCATCAGATGAAGAACTGAGACGATTCGCGATTCTGCCTGCCTTATATACCTGCTGAGCCCGATTGTCATGTGACCAACAGTCAATCATGAGCAATCAGTATAGCTTAAAATAACTAACCATAATGATAGCCACGAAGGCCAGTAAATGGAAGACGAACTCGCATCAGATGAACTGTGAATCTCAACGACTCTGATCGCCTTACATATCCGCAGAGCCTAGGATGAAATGAGCTAGCAATATGACATCATCACAATTTTTTCCCCCATCGACGCACTCAAGTTAGAAATGATGGAAAGTGCAAAAGTCCGACAAATATTATAAACGAAAGGGGTAATTGCGCATGCATGTGTGTTCGCATGGTCGTGTTATGCTGGACAGACGTTACATAAACGATGAGCTGGTCCTCGATGCCCTGCTGAATGCCTGCTCCCTACAGCGGCTTGTGCCCAGAGAAAGAGAGAGAGAGAGAGAGAGAGAGAGAGATATATATAGAGAGAGAAAAGACTCACAAGTTAAATTATGAATTTTTGAAACAGACATCAGTTATAACGCCTTTTTACGTTTGGTTGTACTTTAGCATCGTTAAAATATATATATATATATTTACTTGATAAACATTGCAATCTCTAACCTATACACCTGTATGAGAAAAACATTACCATGCTCCTTGCTTGTTTATTAACAAACACATGGAATATTAGCATGGAAGTATAGGGAAAGAGAAATAAATTTTCGCATTCGTGCACTTCCTTAGTGCGCATTTACACTGAAGTGACAACCCCAAAGTATTTGAATATGACTCTTTATCTCCTCTCTAGATTAAAAAAAAATTACGGCATTACTTTTACGGGCAATGGTTGCTAGTTACTTTTCGCTGCCGATGGTTTAAATGCATGGATGTTATTTTTAAGGTGCGAATAAGTACGAATTTGAAACTTGAAAAAAAAAATAATGTTTTCGATTTAGACTTAAATGTTTTCTTCTTTTTAAATTTTCATTTGTTGACCTTTTCGGTTTTTAATGTTGGGCATGTATGCCATGACATGCATGGACACCGGGAAGCATAATATGCTTGCAGCGCGACTCGAGGCCTTGTGGTGGTTGGTTATAAGTTATTCAGGCAATCATTACTTATAAAAACCGCATGAATTATGGTCAGGAATTAAAAAAGGCAACCAGATGAACTATAATTTTTTAAGTAAAGTATATAGATTTTGATGGCAAACAGGTGTAAATGTAGAAGCTGAAAAAAATAGATCGTTAAAAAGGGGTTGAGGATAAATAGTCCTGCATAGTTTCGCAAAAGTAGATGCACATACGAATTAAAAAAATCGCGTAATTTTTAATTTGTTAAAAAAAAACTACCCGTCAGTTACATTAAGTTTTTTAAGAAAAAAATTAATTGNAATCGCGTAATTTTTAATTTGTTAAAAAAAAACTACCCGTCAGTTACATTAAGTTTTTTAAGAAAAAAATTAATTTAATAAATTCGATATAGTTAGCAAAAAATGTACACCTTGTATATGTTATGCTAAGTTGCTCTGCAAAATGAAAATAATATTTTTTTTAAATAGGATAGTAAATACGGATATTCTATTTGGCATACCCTATGCCTATAAAAGTAATATGGCTACTAGAAACATACATATTGTCTTGAAGTGTTATTGGACGTAACCACCGAGCTCTTTACAGTAGGCTAGCAGTCCTGAGNTAGAAACATACATATTGTCTTGAAGTGTTATTGGACGTAACCACCGAGCTCTTTACAGTAGGCTAGCAGTCCTGAGTCGAGCTTCTATGGACCTTGTCCCACCCGTATATTATCTTTGAACATTAGATGGATGGGAAAATCTTATGGTACAATGTCTCAGACGAGGACTAACAGTGTCATAAAATTCTGAAATTAATTACTGTCTTATTATATTGCTTCAAGTGCTTAAAGACTCCTTAGTGCTACGGCTAATAGCTTTCGTCTGCCAGCGAGCCAATGCATATGTTTTTTGAGCAAAATACCAAACATAAGCAGTTTATCTCCAAGGTTTATGACTGCCTTGGTATTACTCATACCCGGTCCCATAAATGTCACGGGTAGTGCGTTTACAACATCGAACAGGTAAAGTCCTTTCTTCGCACCTCTACGCGATAATTTGAGTTCTCAGTAGAAAAAACTAATACTATGGTTATGAAAGGCAGTCAGCAGAGATCCCCTGTCAAAATATTTGACAGGAGGCCTGTTAAATCGAAAAAAGAAAGTCGAGTATATTGGAGAAATACTTAATAGCAAGCTTCAATTTCAAGATCATATTGCATACCTCATGAATAAAGCAGTGAGTCTCTTCACCAATATCAGAGCAGTGTCTACAGCATCTTACGGATTGGGTTTCAATACAATGAATTCAATTCTATAGAAGTGTATTCTTAGGGAATACATTATATGGATAATCTGCCTGATATCCTAATGCCAGATTGGTACATACGTACCAACAATTACTGAAATTCCAAAGAACAGCCTTATTGTCAATAAAACCGAGCGAGGTAGTGCAGTGGTTAACTTTCGGGCACGTATTCGGGAAGACCTGTGTTCGAATCCCAGCCCAGCAACTTCGGTTTTATATGGTTTTCCAAAATCACTTTAGGCGAATGTTGGGATGGCTCGTCACTACAGGCCATTGCTGAATCCTGTCTTGTTTCTGCCTCGCTGAGCCATTTGCTCCGTCTCTAACGACTCTCTGCCGACGAGACATTAAGACCTATCTATTAGCAACAACAAAGGCATATAGAACATCTACCGAGGTCTTGCAAGTAACTGTAGCGGCAATCCCACTCAATATCTTAGCAGGAGAAAGGGGCTCACTCACTACTGGAAGAAACGAATGGTAGGTCAGTATCTTTGGCAAGGAACAAGAGAGGTGTGTCCATGGAATTCTGAGAGGTGAAGTTTGACAGGTCGAAGATGGGGAGGGTCTTTTACAGCATCTTTCCAGATATCAAATAAAGATAACGCAACCATTGTATTACAACTGATTATTATTTTAGATAGTAACAAGCTATGGAAAATTCAATGCCAAGTTACATGAACTCATTAAAAATCATTTAAAAAACCCTTATATTCAGGATTACTGTTGACAAATATTAAGTTTGAGTTAACTGATGTGGTATTAGGTTTTTTCGTTAGTTTGTTTGCAGTTCGTGCATAATATATTTCAGTTTCTTCTTGCAATTCTTTACCCATGTCTAATCTGTATAGTTAAAAATAATTTCTCGCATGAAAATCTGGAATGTCCAAACATTAGGAACATTATAATAGAGTTGCGGAGAAAACCGTAGATAAAAGAAGAGCTAAATATAACAAATATATTATCTTATATAAACATCGGANAATAGAGTTGCGGAGAAAACCGTAGATAAAAGAAGAGCTAAATATAACAAATATATTATCTTATATAAACATCGGGATATTTTTTTGGAAATTGGCAAAGGAAATTATCAATAGATTAGAGGGAATTTTATTCATGGGTATTGTTGAATCATCCAGAAGATAAAATAGTGAATATTTCGTAGCGTATCCTACCCGTGCATTTAAGAGTATAAAANAATAGAGTTGCGGAGAAAACCGTAGATAAAAGAAGAGCTAAATATAACAAATATATTATCTTATATAAACATCGGAATATTTTTTTGGAAATTGGCAAAGGAAATTATTAATAGATTAGAGGGAATTTTATTCATGGTTATTGTTGAATCATCCAGAAGATAAAATAGTGAATATTTCGTAGCGTATCCTACCCGTGCATTTAAGAGTATAAAACCTCCATAGAAACGCAATATCAGGTGCTGACCTTCTTCTCGGATTTGACAATAAGTAAAACCACTACATAAACATCGTGGTGGGAGCGGACTCACTGCACAGCTTGGGAGCAACCCCGAAAAAAATTCCATGGGAAACTTTAAAAGGATTTATCAGCAGGCAACTGATGAGTTGGGGACCTTGCTCCACACTATGATATACTGTAGATAACATGCGAGGACCCGGCAATGAACAAAGAACTGATTGAATGGAGTAACAAAGACCAATGCGAGATGACAGGAAACTAACCAGGTATTGTGCAGACAATAGCAATGGAAACGGAACACGAACCAGACAATATTCATAACTAAAGGTCTAACAGCAGGAGGTGGATCGAAAATATGTCCGGAGACCTCCCTTTCCGCTGGATGTTGACACAGAGGGATTTAATAGACTGTATAATATCAGTTAATTAGGGAAGTAGTTAACTCTACTATATAGTATAATGGCATAGATACAAAGTAGAACCGATTCTGGAAAGTGTGAGGCCCTGGGTGTGTGCCATGTTGATTGCGCCATACTACTACAGATTACCTGGAAGTGTAAATTTATTGGATTAAAATCAAAGGCGTGAAAAAATTACATTGTCCCGACAGCAAGCCAAAGGGAAAAAGAAGAAAAGAGTAATTTAACAGGAATATACGTACACCCCTGCATTACCCACAAGGACATAAGTGAAGGGGTGATGAAAAATCGTGTCCGGCTTTTGGTTGGTCGCGTAAAAAATGTGTGCCACAACGCCAGACAAAGAATTGCGCCGTAGCTTAAAGTGTTATCATATAAATTGAAAAATACTCTACGGTAACACGAATCCTTTTATCCTTTATCACGATTTTTGTATGACAGTCGACTTCATCGTTTTCTGTACAGTTGTTCTTCTGCAAGCATTATAAATGGAAATTAATCTACAGCAGCACGAGTCCAACTCCGAAATCGGGCACTATTCACAAATGTGCATTTGGTTGGCATGGTTTCATTTATAAACAGTTTTGAAAAACCGGTATACTGAGGATTGCGGTGGACAAAGACTGAGTTTGAGTTAACTGATGTGATATTAGGTTTCAATTTGTGTGTTTGGCAGTTCAGGGATAACGTATTTAAATTTCTTCTTGCTCACTCTTACACGAGAGGCAAATTATTCGACCTCTACTGGCCAACTTTAAGAGCGAAATTTATGGTGTTATGGACCGATGGCGAAATGCAGATGGGTGAGAAGTAGTACCTCGAGAAAACACTCCAAACCCACAACATTATCGCTTTGTAAAAGTAGATTTCGAAATGTGTGAAGTGACGTAGTTTATTAGTATGTATATATTTTAGCGCTTCGTGTCGTGTAGTGTTTCGTGTACACGTTTTCGTCAGCATTGTTTTACGAATTAAAATGGCCTTAATTATACTGTAGTTCATTTCCAGAAGGTTTCCTGTTAAGCCAATTATTGCCTGATGTTTTCAACTTATGTAATATTGATATTGTGTTACCTAGTTTACAGCACCCTATCTGCTAGGTGACTGGAATGTGAGGAGTATTATTTGCATTGGCTCTTAAATAATATAAAAACCAACACTCGCTAGATACACTGAATAGCCAAAAAAACTGGTACACCTGCCTAATATCGTGTAGGGCCCCTTTAGCTCGCTGAAGTGCCGCAAGACGACGTGGCATGGACTCGACTAATGTCTGAAGGTAAGCAGGAGGCAATTCACACCATGAATCCTGCACGGCAGTCCACAAATTCAATCTGCGCCAATTTGAGAAAGGGTTGCACGTCTGTCACGTTTAATGATTCTCGTCAGTCGTCGTTTGTCCCGTTCTTTCACGATATTTTTCCGGCCGCAGCGATGTCGAAGATGTGATGTTATACCGGATTCCCGATATTCACGGTACACTCGTGAAATGGTCGTACGCGAACATCCAAATGTTATCACTACCTCGGAGATGCTCTGTCCCATCTCTCGTGCGCCGACTATAACACCACGTTCAAACTCACTTAAATCTTGATAACCTGCCACTGTAGCAGCAGTAACCGATCTAGCTGCCGACCACATCACGTTACTCTGATTGGTTCCATACCTCTGTTATTTGCATACGCACTCCGATACCAGTTTTTTTTGGCTCTTCGGTGTATTATAAATTTGCTTTCTCAAAACGTATTTTTTTAAAGCGAAGAGATATATTTAATTTTTACAGCCCTATATAAGATAAGAAGAGCTCGAATTTCAGTTTATACCATGCACACATTTACAGAATCGATAAACTGTGTTTGATGCCACTCTGGAAATAGATACAAGTTTTATTCCAAGGCAGTATTTTAGGATGGTTACTTCCAATGGAAAGAAAATTTAAAATTTTACTATAAACACAAAAATAAATAAAAAGCTTTATGCACACTCTACTTGCTGGTCGATCTAAAGTGAACAAAATATAGTTATACGTAACAATCAACATTTACATTACAATACCGTGGTATTAAATTGATATAATATGAGTGTTGGTAGCTTGTCGTTATAAAACGTAATAAACCTACTATATATACCATAACCATTGTCCATACTTGGTAAAGTCAGTCCTACAAAAATCTGAATATAAACTGTAAATAATTGTAATTTGCCTACTATACGCACAGAATGAGAGAGAACATAGGAGAACACAATTTAATATCAATACTTCGTTTTTCAACAAGCATTAATATTTTCCAAATCTTGTTGGACATTTTGTCTTTTTTCTCTTCAGAATGTTGTACACTAGTAAAAGATTTGATAAATGTTTTGCTTATTATAGCCGTAAATCACAGTTTTTATAGTTCGTAGTGAACTCAATAGATTCTAGAATACAGGAATTATCAGCCGGGTTTAGTAACTATCAAATATTTATTAAGTTATTGCTATATCATCACGATTGCACTTTCAAATTCAGGGTGTGCTGTGGTTTTTTTTTCTCATTAAAATTTGGAAACGTGTAAATAAACCAGAAAACTAAAATTTCTGAAATAATTTCCGAGAAATCACACATTATATTAAGTTAACNGGAAACGTGTAAATAAACCAGAAAACTAAAATTTCTGAAATAATTTCCGAGAAATCACACATTATATTAAGTTAACTATATATTACAGTATAAAATCTGAGTGTGTAAAACGTTCAATGTAAATTCTCTGTCCTATATCGAGGAAAGTATCCAAGCTGCTTTGGTCGTGACTTGGAAAGCGTACTTTCTCTGCACAGCCGGACGTATCTCTCCGGGTTTGTACACTTTGCGCCTGTTCTCTTTATCGCTATCCTTCCCTTCTAACCTTCCCTTTCCACCACGATGCGTCGCTGAGAGCTCCAAACACTGCAGCTTCTTGCGAGCTGGGGCAGGATCAGGAGAACCGTAACCCCTCGGGTTTAGGCAACTAGGATGGCACGCGTGAGCTCAGGGAAGCTCGCGTGCAAAATTTAGCAAAGATGATGTTTATGGCCACACTGCACGGCGACATGTAAGCCACCAGAAAATGCTCCATTAACAACGGCGTAATTCGCAACTAACTGTAAATGATACCTGCTATCATTAACCTATTCTTTAGTCAAAGATAAAGTGATATTTAAATACCATATAAAAATAAACATAATTAATAAATCAGTTTTTCAGTATGCACTAAAACCAAATATTTCATGTTAAAGCTGTGCACGGTGAAATGAACATTTTTGAAATCCCTCTTTAAGATCTACTTGTATTCACATTGTATATTCTTCCACCATACGTAAATTTAACATTGATGCGGGCCTGGTCACTTTATTCATGCATCAGTCAAGTAAAACTATGAAATGTTTTATAACTATAATGTTTTACTAATTTATTAATGCTTATGATTATATACATTAAAAAAAACCAGTAAGCCAAATAAATCACTTCAGTATTCACAAATGTTTACCCAAAACTTAAAATTCAGCTTTATAAGATGGGACTACTTTCCCTTCGTCGTCACCAACTTCAATGGGAGCATACCAGACAGTGTGCCCATTAAATATTATGCATGTAGGGGCAGTGACATTTTTCAAAAGTTTATTTCACAAGAGCTCAATTAACCGTGCAGTAGTCTATACTAGGATAAAAGTCAATTTTACAGGTGAGCAAACTCTTTCGTAATACAATATTCAGTTTATTTGTAATATTCTGATATTAAGGTCAGTATGTCCGTAAGGATACGTGACTAACTTAGATTGCAGTGAGACAATGACAGTAAGTGGAAAACTAACAAGAAATTCTGTACAATGAGAAAACTTTACTAGGATTTTCCATAATCACATACTATACTGCATTGAAAACCTCGCCTTTCAGCTTAATTCTTGCAGTTGCGTGTTTTGAAAGATTTTATATCACTCCATATATTATCACACGCAATCAGCAAATTACGTTAAATAATTAGATAACTATGATTTCTCCATTACTAAATACAAAATAAGCCAATACCCAATCGGTGTAATGTTTATGCGTATTTCTATTACTTGTACTGGGATATCGGTCGTATATGCTGAAACAGTGAATTAAAATAATTATAATGAATATTTTCTGTAAAACTGGTTTTTTTTTCTGATTTCAAGAAAATTAAAAATAATAAAACGAATTTATTTATTTTGTTCAGTTTTACCGTAAGATGGTCTACAGAGAAAATAAGTAAAATATGAGAAGCTTATTTCTTATACGGGCCAATAAATGAATAGTGCTGAATGTCCCGGTGTCAAAATTCCCCTTGAAGAAAACATCCTCGAAATTTATTTTACTGACTTCCATGCTTAACTATCAGACATAACACGCATTTCTTAATAAATGGGAAAATAAATCAACATATTCCATTTATAAAGCAGTCTAATAACGAAAACTCATTTACAATATCGCAATAAAGTTTTCAAAGTCTCTGAATCAACGAAAATATAAAACACACTACTAAAATACCAAAAGAGTTTTTTTTAAGAAGAACAAAGCATAACAAATTACCAGCATTTGGTTAAATATAATGATAAGTAAATATTGATTATCTTGTAAAAGAGCTTCAGTTTATGTGACAATTCACGAATCGATAAACGCCTTTATTCTTTTCAACATCTTCTCTGCGATCACAATGTTATCATCGTTCACAGATGATACTGAGTGCCCACTTCTCAGCTGACCATGCACATTGGTTTTGCCTTGCTTAAGATTCTTCCACCACTTGAATACGAGCAGTCTGCCCATTGCCCTCTTATCATACGCTTGTTTAAAGTTTGTTGGCCACTTTAGCGTAACTTGGCAACAAAAATTCAGTAAAGAACATTTGTCTAGTTATTAACGGTATATACGAGTATATCTCATCAGCCGTTGTACACGCACTGCAATTCAACTGTTACAGCGAGAAGAAAAACGGCAACTACCCATTGTCTTTACTCACGTAACAAATCACGCCAGAGGCTATTTACTCTGGAGACAGTCACAGGGAAACTTCCATAGAATCAGCGAAGTGTTGCCACTCCACGAACTTTCGGAACAGCCATCGTAGGTTTGACATATAAAACTTTATTTCATAAATATTTTCAAACCTTGACTTGTGTAAACACCATTTATTGTCTCGCTATTATATTTTAATGTCAAAATAATTTATCGTTTATGCCACTGACTAGAGGAATAATTATATTTAATAATAAATTAACTTTTTAATAACAATATATTCAGTAGATTACTGAATTCGTTAATTGGGTTCAATTATAGTTCCCTCGAATTTGGACCGAGTATACTGCAATCAGTGATCCTAATGTCACTTAGTAAGCAATTTTAGTTCAACTCGTGAAGAAAACACATTTTTTACTCCGTATAGTGAGGCCAAGGAAGATTTTATATTGATACAAATTTTTATTAATTCAAAGTTAAAAAATTAATCCGAACATTTAAATTTGTTCCCAATAATAACAGTACTCTTTAAACATTTTTCCGCAGTTTATTCCAACAGGGTTATTAACACAATAGTTAGGCATATTATTCACCCGGAATGGAGGTGGTGACGCCACATGTGGAAGAATACCCCTTGGGCTTTCGATTGGACAGCAACACGTGACTTCAGAGTGTGAGTAAAGAAAAAAGTATACCCCCTTTCCTCCTTTGTGATATTCAGGTATAAACAAAAAAAATATTAAATTTTTTTTATTTTTCAGAAACATACCGACGCACTTCAAAAACACTTTGAATGTCCATGATGCGGCTGAGGAAATTCAAAAATAAAAACCTTACAAGACAAAAAGGCGGGATTCTATCGATTTATTACGAGAATGCGAGTCAATACACTGGCGTAGTAGCCGCAGCATTGTTGCGGCTGAAACCTCTTTTTTTCCCCTTGTTTTAGAAAAATTAACGCAGTGACCCCTCCTGGTCTGCACCAGTACATCAAAAAGAATTTTACGATACGAGCGTCACAGAGAGAGAGAGAGAGAGAGAGAGATAGAGGGAGCGAGGAAGAGGTAAAAAAGAGATTGAAGGGGTAAAGAGCAAAAAAAAAAAAAAAATCTCGCCACTGGAGGGCAGCAAAGAGATGACGAGAGAGAAAGACAGTATCCGCGCATTGAAGCGGGTGTACTTGGGCGCGGAATATTGCCTAACCACAGGCATAGCAATGTGTAATTACAGAGAGCGCTCGGCGTGTGTGGATATGCACGCGTACGTGTGCGGGGCCGGAGAGCGAGGTCGGATTGGTTGTGGCGAGCGCTTTCAGCCGAAGCGGAACACACCGTCAACATCGACCAGTCGCGGGTGGGTGGGGGAGAGACCACCGCGAGGGTGCAAAGCGCGCCCTGCGCTGCCCAGGGCCACCCCCTCACTCCCGTCCAGGGCGAAGACGTCGTCAGGAGATTGGCGGGACGAACCTCGAAGACTCAGAAGTCGTCAGGAGATTGGATGGACGAACCTCGAAGACTCAGACGTCGTCAGGAGATTGGCGGGACGAATCTAGAAGACTCAGACGTCTACTTGAGCTCTGGGTTGCGTGAGGGACTCCTGCTGACTGTCTTGGTTGGACAGTACTCCGGCCTCATCACATCCTTAGAGCTGAGCACGAGGGTCTCGTCACTTGTAGAAGGGTGCTTTAGTTCGAACTGTTGCATCAGAATGGGACATCGATTTTGTTCAACACAGTGTGAGAACTAGGGCACCTACGTCGACAGGTCATGTTCTCTATCCCCCGACGAGTGATCGGCCGGACTCGCGGTAAGGCCCGGAGGCCAAGAACGCCACGTTAAAATAACAATAGCATGGTCTGCGACAATGGATTGCGTGCATCACCATCCTAGCGCCCCCCTCCTACTGACGTTCCTTTTACGCGAGCCAAGACGCATGTAGAGTTTAGACTTTGTTCTTCGTGAGCTCTTGTTACCGACGGTCCGTCGCTAACTCAGCTACAAAATGCACGTGAGATTGTCGTGAGGATAATAACGTAGCAGAGGGAAGTAAAGATAATGTTAAACTGAGCAACCTGTGCAGTCATGCTTTGGAAGACTACGCATTGCAAGGGGTCCAGGAGTGCTACTTTCTTTCTTTGTTTCTCTCCTTCTTGGTCATCCTAGCTCTATCTGAGGATGCCATGCATTCCGGTGTCGTATTTTAGTTTACTTCTAATGGTTGTGCAGATAAATGCCGCAGTCTCTCATTATTAGATTGCATTGAAAAACGTGTTGTATTCTAGCTCGGTTTTAAAGAAGTGAGCCACGTCGTGTGTCTGCCTAGAACCATGATCGATGAATGTCAGGCAGATTCTTCGGCCGTAGGATTCTATTCGACAAACACTTGGACACAGTTTGTTCGCGATCGAAGATGACAAATAGCAACCATTTGAGTTATCAAAGTTTTCGGAGTCCTCATGCGATCAGCTCGACGTGACATGGGTAGCCAGTTCGCTATCCACTCTTCAGATACGATGATGATTTCTTCCTCTGTGTAAATCACAGAAGCATTAAATTTCAGGTGATTAACTACTACATTTCATTTCGCTCCATGCCTTCTGTCATTTGCAAGCTGCTTAGAGTATTTTAAGTGAGTGAGACTCAATATAAATATTTTAAATTAAAAAAATATGGGTGAGCAACGTTTTAATAGTTGCTGTAAACAGACGCAGTAACGCCAATAAATTATGAAACATTTAAAAGCTTGGCATTCAATATCACTGCTCCAAGGTTAAATAATCAAAATTTCTCATTCGGAATTAACGACTTGCAGTCCAATAACATTTTGTATATTATACGACATATTCTAACGCCAGTAGCATATTTTTTGATTGACAATTTTCTATTAGCTTTTTGCACAATGTAACNATTATACGACATATTCTAACGCCAGTAGCATATTTTTTGATTGACAATTTTCTATTAGCTTTTTGCACAATGTAACAATTCAAAAAGCAAATTCCGTACATGAATTTATGAGCAACAACATATTCTTTGAACAGCATCATTGTAAACTAATGAAGTATGTTCTGTGCTAGGTCTGTGCGAAGTTATAGCTTACCAGATCTTCTCATTCGCCCCAATGCTTACCTACGATTGCCACTTACTATGCTTCTCCGCAGAGAAAGATTAACAATAAGACTATCATACAATAAAACTAAAATCTGTTTTTACTAATTTATTTATGCTTCTACACATACAAATTAAGTAAAAATGGGAAACTAAATCACAGTGTAAGGCATTTTTGAGCCCTTAATTTTAAATTTACTTCAGATAAGAAAAAAAATTAACAATCGTCACCAATTGGCATATTTTCATGTACTATTTACCTATAATAGAGAATTGCCACTAACATTGTGGAGTAGCTAAATTCGGTGAAAAGCCTACTTTACACGAAGTCTCATCAGAAAAATATCTTCGGTAATGTTTACCACAGCAAAATGCATGCAAATAACCTGCATATCTATGTGCTAACGACGACGAATAGAATGTACCTATTGTGGTCAATGATCATATGCCTGTTCAGAAAACCCTGTGGTAACTTACAAATGCTGGTAAAACTGTATTTCATAAGTGTGTTGCGTAACTTGTTAAGTAATAACTTGGTTTACAGGTTTCAAAATAGTGGCAATTCAAGGTGACATAAAATTAATTCATTTGTCTCTAATAATTTATACCGAATTAATAAATGTTTTGGCTTCATCAATCAGAGACAAAATTATTAAATTTCTTGTAATTATTTGGGTACAGTGCTTACTTTTGAAGAACGCATGAAAAATACTTTTCTCCGACAGCCTCGCCTCATTATAGGGAAAATGCTCCTGCTATGGGGGATGATAGGACCAAATATTTGCTGTTGGTCGCCTCTAGTTTGTGCGATCAACTACTTATGATAACTTAAATATATCGCTTTAGTAGTGGTTGTTTAAGTAGTGAGATTGTACGAAAAATTGAAACCTTGCAAGTGTTTCTGACACGGTTGCGACGTTATAGCCGCTACATAAATTTACATAATGAAACAGCAAATTACTGTATAAACGCACATCAGGATGTGATGTTTCCGTATTTATACTACGTTTGTACACTGATGCCATTAATGATAAAAGTAACTGTTAAAACGTCGGAAATATCTTTGAAGAAGTTAAGATTAAAATATTCAATGGAGAAAATTCAATCAATAAACACAGCCACACACGTTGAAAATAAAGTATAAATACTAAAAAAAAAACCCTATTGATTTAACAGTCCCACAGAAGCCCAAATTGATACTTACATAATGCATCCGTTCTTCAGAAAAATAAATTTGTTTCTGTATGATAAAAATTTACTGTTTCGTGTGTTTATTATTTGCTTATTTTCTTGCTTGCCTCAGTTGCCGCTTAAGCTATTAATATTATGTGATATACACTGGTGGAATAATATTATGAGTGAAGAAATTCGGGCGACTCTTAATATGAAGGTCTCGAGACCCGATGGATTAATATAGGCTGAAACTAGATTACTTATTTTCAGGACAGGATATTTTCTCGTAGAGTTTTACATCTCAGTTGTATTTGTCCCATAAATAATATAGAACAATTCATTAAATACAATATTCAAAATGGGGGGCTACTTAACAGAGATTTTTATCTGAATCAGACATTACCGAAAGTAGTCGGGGCCAAATGTAGGCGGTTGATTCATACTAACAAGTTATAAATAAATTGCAGCATTAAACTGGGTAGCAGGTGGTGTTGTCAATAATTAATTTATTGAATAACATGTCATACATTGGTTGCTATAGAACTGCAAACATAAACAATAATTCTGTAGTCCACGCGAGTGGAGCCGCGGGCACATCTAGTAATTTATATGTAGTTAATTCTGAATCGGCCCTAAGTTTCGAGCCTGGATTTTCAAACTGTCCATTTCAGAGGAAAGTGCTATGTCACTTTCAGAAAGAACTTTCTAATCCTCTTGAGTTACAGCTTAGCATAGGGTCCTCTATAAATATAGATATGTGGTACCAGTAAGTGGAAGAAAAGTAACTGAAAGTGTTATCTTACGGGAATTACGGTTTGGTGAACCAATTAAACGTAATGGAAGTAAGCGACTAGAAACAGTGGGTCATCAAAAATATTTTAGGTCATTGGGTCACGAAAAAAAAAAGTGTTATTTTATGTTTGTACTACATACTGTTCAAATTTTAGACGTTATCAGTAGGTACTCTTACCTCTAAAAACTAAATGAGCGCAAAATTTTCGACAAATACATGTCAAATTCCTAATTCTACTGTGTTAGAAATGTACAAATAATGAAAACCATCCTACGCAGAGAAAGGAGATAACTTATACTGAAAGAAGATGCCAAATCTATTGCAAGATGTATCTAAAATTGCACAAGGATATGTTTTTACAATTTTTAAAATTGCCAAAAATAAGTAATTCCCTACATATTTTTGATTTATGGCTATACCTAATTTTAATATACAATAACTTTTAATAAACATACTTTAAAATGAATTAAGACAAAATCTTTTAGTCGCCCTTTTTAAATTTTCTGCTAATAAATTGGTTTATTTTATTTGTAAATTACAAAAATCGTAAAAGTTTTGAATTTGACATGTTATCTTGCAGAAACCGTGCGATCTAAAAGCATAATTATTTAAGGAAAGGTAGCCACTGATAATATCTACAAGATGAACAATGTATGGTCCAAATTTAAAATAACAAATTGTTCCGTGGCCAACGCCCTTAAAAGTGTCCATAGAAGTTATTCTTCATTTAGTATATAAGGTATCGTTTAACCGGAACCTCATAAACCGAATGTCCCGCTTAACCAAATGATAGCTTACAAAATTCAAAAATTTCTGCATAAGTAGCAAACAGTCATTAGTGCTGCACGTACCNTTTTTATCTGAATCAGACATTACCGAAAGTAGTCGGGGCCAAATGTAGGCGGTTGATTCATACTAACAAGTTATAAATAAATTGCAGCATTAAACTGGGTAGCAGGTGGTGTTGTCAATAATTAATTTATTGAATAACATGTCATACATTGGTTGCTATAGAACTGCAAACATAAACAATAATTCTGTAGTCCACGCGAGTGGAGCCGCGGGCACATCTAGTAATTTATATGTAGTTAATTCTGAATCGGCCCTAAGTTTCGAGCCTGGATTTTCAAACTGTCCATTTCAGAGGAAAGTGCTATGTCACTTTCAGAAAGAACTTTCTAATCCTCTTGAGTTACAGCTTAGCATAGGGTTCTCTATAAATATAGATATGTGGTACCAGTAAGTGGAAGAAAAGTAACTGAAAGTGTTATCTTACGGGAATAACGGTTTGGTGAACCAATTAAACGTAATGGAAGTAAGCGACTAGAAACAGTGGGTCATCAAAAATATTTTAGGTCATTTNGTTTGGTGAACCAATTAAACGTAATGGAAGTAAGCGACTAGAAACAGTGGGTCATCAAAAATATTTTAGGTCATTTGGTCACGAAAAAAAAAGTGTTATTTTATGTTTGTACTACATACTGTTCAAATTTTAGACGTTATCAGTAGGTACTCTTACCTCTAAAAACTAAATGAGCGCAAAATTTTCGACAAATACATGTCAAATTCATAATTCTACTGTGTTAGAAATGTACAAATAATGAAAACCATCCTACGCAGAGAAAGGAGATAACTTATACTGAAAGAAGATGCCAAATCTATTGCAAGATGTATCTAAAATTGCACAAGGATATGTTTTTACAATTTTTAAAATTGCCAAAAATAAGTAATTCCCTACATATTTTTGATTTATGGCTATACCTAATTTTAATATACAATAACTTTTAATAAACATACTTTAAAATGAATTAAGACAAAATCTTTTAGTCGCCCTTTTTAAATTTTCTGCTAATAAATTGGTTTATTTTATTTGTAAATTACAAAAATCGTAAAAGTTTTGAATTTGACATGTTATCTTGCAGAAACCGTGCGATCTAAAAGCATAATTATTTCAGGAAAGGTAGTCACTGATAATATCTACAAGATGAACAATGTATGGTCCAAATTTAAAATAACAAATTGTTCCGTGGCCAACGCCCTTAAAAGTGTCCATAGAAGTTATTCTTCATTTAGTACATAAGGTATCGTTTAACCGGAACCTCATCAACAAAATGTCCGGCTTAACCAAATGATAGCTTACAAAATTCAAAAATTTCTGCATAAGTAGCAAACAGTCATTAGTGCTGTACGTACCTACTTAATTTTGCAAACAGCAACTCTCTTTGTTGTGAAAAATCGTACGATACAGTAGTAATGTACGTTATAGTATGTACTATACAAACTTGATGCTTTTAATTGTAAATATGCTTAGTACAATGAACTTACATGTGTTAAGTCATTCGTTCTACACTCTTAGAATCTTAGTTTACTAATTCCATACCCCTACGTCAATGTTTTCCTTACAAAAGCGATGTTGTACATTATTGCGGATCAACCGAATTTTTGTTTAACCAAATTACCCCTGGTGTATAAGCATTTTCAGTGATTTGTTTTAGTTTCACAAGATGTTACGATAGTCCTGCTGATTCACCCTCAGAGTGTATTCCACCCTGTGCTGACAGACTCCTACAATTTCCCACGTTGGACGTCATCGTCACTAGTAATTGATGTGCCACCCTACTGCCAGGGGATGGGGGTGCCATTCGCTGGTGCCTAACGCCACACCGTGAACACCAGGGAGGGCGAGGCTAGGGGTCCAGCACTGACCAGAGAACAAACGAAGCAGCAGCACGGATCTGCGAGCGCAGTTAGTTACGTCCACCCCCCTACTTACTCACATCAACACCACTGCGAGCAAACACAGCGACAGCAGGGAGGACGACGAGTCCGGGCGATGCGCCAGGCCGCACAAGTCGTTCCGCGTTCCTCTCCGTCCCGTGTAACTCTCCTCTCTTCCCCTCCCGGGGTCGTTCTGTAAGGGTCTGTTTGCCGTGCGGAGTAACCTCGCGCGTCGCCACGGGACACAATGACGAACGCGTGGTCTGGTGTTTGCGCGGGCACGTTCACTTCCAGACTTAGTTGATCAACGAGGGAGCTACGCGGGGTGTCGTAGAGAAGTCCTCGCAGATGTGAGATCCCGAATTGCCTTCTCCTTACATGAGCCAATGACGTTTGATTGAGGGGGTGGACAACAAACAGGGCGAAGCTGGTCCACTAATTTAGCGGCTATCATTCGCCGACAAGAATATAAACAAAATTTACTGCCAAACAAAAGCGATAGTTATTCGTTTCATGCAAGAAGGAACTGAACTCTACCTACAAACTTCGGTAGATGATTCTTCATAAATAAATATATATCTATTGTATACATAACACACACGACCCATAGCCTAAGTTTATGCCGGAAGGGTGTAACCATCCTTGAAAGTGTAGCTGAAACAGATGTTTATTACTGGTAGCACATCCAGAATGAGAGTCAAATATCTGAGTTTCTGGATAATCCATATCATTGAACGACANTGTTTATTACTGGTAGCACATCCAGAATGAGAGTCAAATATCTGAGTTTCTGGATAATCCATATCATTGAACGACAAAGAGTAAACCATGAAAAATTGGGTATGGCTATCAACCCCCTTCTATTAGAACGAATGGTTTGGAATCACATGTGTGCATTTAATAATTTAAATTTACTACATGTTTCGTTTCTNCCCTTCTATTAGAACGAATGGTTTGGAATCACATGTGTGCATTTAATAATTTAAATTTACTACATGTTTCGTTTCTTCCCGTGGCTTAGTAATCTACCATACACGGTGAACGAAAAAGTAGTTTTTTGTTTTTCTTTTCCGCTAGACACCATATTTTTCCTGAAACTAATGCAGTATGATCTAACTCTGCAAATGTTGGAGTTCACTATGCATTACCGAACCAGAGAATTGTTGGTTCCCAGACTAAACTTTGACGTAACCGTACATTCACTGGTATATGTAGGAGCCAATAATAAACGTGTGGCTGTGATTGCGTGACACAGGAACCAGTGTAGGTCACGTGGATTTTATATTACAGGTTACCAACCATATATCCATATAGATTTCAATTTTATCGCAACCAACAGTATTGAAAAGTGAATATTCCTACCACTAATGTCAATATTACATGAGAAAAGACCTTTTCTGTAAAATAACTGTTTGTAGTAGATATATAAGGTTTTCTGTTATTATAGTATAAAATGCAGTATCTAAATAAGAAAATATTCGTACCTAACGTAAAAAAAAATTCCGTGTTCGACTAATGATGGATCTATTTTCTGTTGTTTTCTGACTGGACCATTATCCTAGACATTTTTCTACATTACACAGGAACGTTGTTTCACAGCATGCTCTTCGTCAATTTCTTTGCAAAACAGTGCTGCCATATTTAAAAAAATTTCTTTATTTTTTTGCTAGATATCATTTTAGATTATGCTGTCAATATTTGTTTAGTGTATGGTGTAAAATATTAGGTGGAAAAATAAATTTTCGTAAATTTGTATACTTGCAGTACTATTGTTTTATGTTGTAAAACGAACGAGAAACAACTTACATATTCCTTGTGTCTTCTAAAAATTATTTTTAGAATTGAACACCAAGAATAAATGGTGCTATAAGATCTTTTACTTCTTAAAATACTTCCTTTTCCTACTGTCCTCAATTTCGAGCAAAGCTTTCCTGTTAATTATAGGTCGGGCCCGCGACGTAAATGTGATGATTTTGAGTTTGTGACAAAGGAACAACTATCATGCGCAGGTTGGTATTTTCGATTGGTCTAGCCTGTTTTGCAGGAACTGGTCTCGTCAGCAGCTAGTCTTGGGCTAAGTCAATTACGTTAGGGACCAGTCTTGGTTGAAATTAGTCTTGGGTGGAGTTAGTCTTGGGTGGAGTTAGTCTTGAGTGGAGTTAGTCTTGGGTGGAGTTAGTCTTGGGTGGAGTTAGTCTTGGATGGAGTTAGTCTTGGGTGGAGTAAGTTATGGGCGGAGTTATATTTGGGAGGAGTCGGTCTTGGGTTGAGTTAGTCTTGGGTGGAGTAAGCAGTGAGAAACATTTTAGGGGAGGGTAATGTTAATACAATGTTACTGATTGGAATGGGGGTCAGTCGTCTGCTTGCCACGGTGCTGAGGGAACCTCCTTAAATATAAGTTTTTTAAATTAATCTTTTAATAACAATTTTTAATAATTTTCTATAAATATTGAAAATTTTAAATATTTTAAAGTTATTCTTCTTTTGGCACATTGAGGGTAAAAGTTTAGTGTGCAACGGAAGTTGCGCGCGCACAGTGTAACGAAATTCGACAGTGAACGTGGTAGGGGTATGACCCAATGCGCATGCGCGTATCGTCTAGCTATATACAAACGCAAGGTACACAACATAGCACGTGGTTATATTTAAAACCGACAGAAAATCAGTTCATGTATTAAGCAAATTGAAAAACGTTTCATTTATATAGTTTGAATTCAATTATGATGTGGGACAAAATCTAAATGAATATAAGCGTGAAATAGTAACATACGCAATAAAGTTTATTTCAGTCACGCCAAAGAAGTAAAACTTCTAACGCACGTACATAAGTACACGCATCCATTTTTGAAATATAATTTTGTAATTCTTTTATACATTTTTAGTAATTTTTAGATTTTTTCGGAATTTTAAATTTTTTAGTATTTTTCATTTTTTTTTTTGTTTTAAGGTTAATGGTCAAAGGTCTTGTCTTAAGTCTTGAGTCTTGAGACTTGAGTCTTGGATCTAGGGTCGTGAGTCTTGAGCCTTGGGTCAACGGTATTGAGTCTTCAGTCAAGGGTATTAAGTCAAGGTTCTTGATTCTTGGGTTTTGAGTCTTGAGTTAAGAGTCTTGAGTCGAGGGTCTTAAGTCAAGTGTCAAGGGTTTTTTGTGAATTTGTTGGAATTATTTGGAAATTATTTTGGGATTTCTCAGAATTGTTTGCTTTCAAGGTAATCCAAGGTCCAGTTTGAATATCTATGTCATTGGCATTTAACATGGGTGATGAGATGGACATTGGCCAACCTGGTAAGAGCCGGTCGTGTCGGGATCATAGTCGATCCACCTGACATCGAACCCCGGACTTCTTACATGTACATCTTTAAATAATTTTTTTTAATGTGTTCTATATATTTTTGGAATTTTGTAATTTTTCTGTAATCTTTTGGAATTTATTTGGGTTCAAGGTCTTCCAAGGTCACCGGGAACAGGGTCAGGGTAAAGGTTTAAGGTCAAGGTCACAGGTAAGAATCATGACCCCCAAATCCTTCCAATAGATGGTTTTTGCAAAAAAAAGGGCTCGTTTTTTTTAAATGAGGGGATTAGTGCTTTTTGAGGAAAAAACGGAAAATTTTAAGGGAAAAAAGGAAAGTTTTAAGGAATAAAGGGAAATTTTGAGAGAAAAAAGGGAAACTCAAGATGGTCGTGGTCGGCGTTTGGCTCCTACTCCTGAATAATTTGCCCCAAACTCCCCATTTCCCTACTACTGAAATCAACTGATTTTGAAACTCGGATTTTATCCATTGCAATTCAGCTCAAAATATTGCTTGACAAAGCTAAATTTCATTTTTAAGCTCTGCTTGTGCTGCATGAGTAATGTTCAAAGATTGAAATTCTTCCTTAATTTCGGACTGACTGTCATGAGTTGCTGAAAGACTGTTTTGCATTGCTGCCTGACACACTTCAACATGCATAAATAGATTCATAGTGACAAACATGGGATCGTTTTGCAGCAATTTTTATGCAGTTTTTGAAATAATAGGAGAACACACTTCTGAAATGTTTGAGCACACAAGCGAGCTTTGTAGTTATGTGATTCCTGCGATACTGGGTTCACACATTTCATGATCTTTGCTCTTTTGCAAATCACACAGTCAATGATTAGGCTGAAAAAGCTTGTTTTTACTACGTCGTGTTCTTTGCCATCGCCTGCTTTGCTACAAGCCAGGGCCGTAGGCGTGACTGTGAATGGAGGGTTAAACTTACGTTAGACTTAGTTATTATTAATAACTAAGTCTAACAAAATTTAATTTATTAAACCTTAAGATCAAAAGTGCATCTGATTATACTCGCCAATTCAATCCACATGGTAAGTCTTCGAGGATCAGTTTGAGCAAACATGTCTATTACTTCATCAGGTTGCAGGTGAATGGTGATTCTCCTCTGAACAGACAGCAATGTTATGGCAGACATTCTCTCATTTCCGATGCTGTTGCGCAAATAGTTCTTTAGCATTTTTAAAGTTGAAAACGATATATCAAGTGTTGCTGTGGATACTGGAATTGTAGCTAAAACTTTCAAAGTACGGTTTACATTAGCGAAAAAAAACTCACTACAGTGATTTAGAGCTCTGTGAGAGCACGTCCAGGTCGATTAACGTTTTTTTTTTTTTTTTTTTTTTTTACTGCTACAATTGGAATTCTAACCTTAGTCCATTTTCATCGATATCAAATGTGCGAAGAAAAGGTATAGCATTGGATTTGATGTAGTCAAAACTCTTCTCTGTGCATTTCCTTGGCAATACTGAAATGAAAGCCAAAATTAATGATTTACAAACATGTCATTAAGCTTTCCTCGTAAGTCATCCAATAACGGAATGAAAATATTTCTTCGAAAATAGTCCTCTGGAGTAGTATCCCATGCTAATTCCATATTTGATGTGTGGCTTTGTCGTGAAGTAATGAGAGGAGGAAGAATTTCGATTCCTGCTTCATTCACTAGGCTTTTAAAATGTGTTATCCGCATTTAAACGCATGTCCCTCAAGACGTAACAAACATTTTCATTTTGCTCAGTTGCATGTGATATACCACAGTCGACTTTTTGTACTGTTTCACTTATAGGCAACGTTAATAAAAACCGTTCGTAGGCTACAACAAGTGAAACCAGGAATTAACTTTTTTACATTGCACTAAGAAGTTGACTACGATGTTTCTAAGTTCTGGTTTTCTTTCAAAATGTCCAAAGTGTACCAGATTGGAATATATATATATATTCTTAAAACTGATTCGGGAATCGTGTCTCTCAATCCATATGCCTTCACGTATGGACAAATGGCTGTTACCCTTGATTGAATCACCAAAATATTTCCCTAACTCTTTCCTTTAGAATATTTACACGTTTTGATGATCCCTTAATACAATTTATGACTGAAGACAATGCCGATACAGTTCCGAACTTGTTGAACAGAGCAAGCATGAGGCAGGTCCAGGTTAAGACTGTGAGCACAGCAATGTACATAGATTTTTATTTTGAGGAAATTTCTCACAAATGATAGCTTGCATCCCTCTTAGACAACCATTCATTGAAGATGCCCCATCATAGTCCTCCCCAGCCATATATGACACATTAAGTTTATGACTTTCAAGTTTGTTTGCAACCATTTTTTAAGTCTCGACCAATTTTAGTTATAGACTGAAACCAAATCTAAGAAGTTTTCTCTAAAACTATAGTTGTTATCCTCAAAAGACTTTTGAACATAGCGTATATACAGGTACATGTGCTCTGAACCCGATATTTCGCACGTTTCATCTGCCAATGTAGAAAAGAACAGTGACATTCACTTTAATGATTATTTTTTTCTTGAATTACAGATCCCCAGGTAGATATTATTTCATTTTGAGTAGCAGGACTTGTGTACAGTGCCTTTTGAGGGCCACATCTCCACATGTTGCGATCATTCTCAGCAATCCCCTGGAGTTGCCATCATTCCAGTCTGGTTCGTTACCATCCACGTCTATAGCTCCTGAATCATTTGTGCCCCGGAACGGCATTTCCTGTCTCACACACAGCAAAATGGTTTCCACAATAGGGATAAGTATTTGTCTAATATCTTGTATTTTCATTTCAAGGGTAGAGTTCATCTGGGTGATAAAACTTTCCTGTTTGTGAGTAAAGGTGCTAATAACATTATCAGTTACCAACACATTCATTTTGTGGTATCAGTTTGTTCATGTTTTCAAAAAATTTTACAAGCAACTTTTCATTTGTTTAAGGGCCTACACACGAGGGCACCAAGATTCTGACGACTACCTTTTTCAGTTGGTTTTTTACTAAATTCAAAACAGTTGAATACAATAACCATGCGTAGTCTTTCAGCCATTTATGCTAGAAACGTAATTTTCTTTTAGGATCTGCGACAGGAAAAACTAACTCTGTAGGTGGCATCCATGGTTCAGTAATAAGCTTTACTGCCAATTCACGATGGATAGGTTTATGATTTATGTAAGCGCCAACATCATATTTATCAAAAATTGGATCACGAGATGAAGATGTACCTTGGAATTCCATGGATTCCTCATTTCCATTGGGCATGGAGCTTGGGTCCTCCATTGATGCTGATGCAGTAAACTAAATACCAGTAGTTGATGGGGTTATGGTTGGTTCATCCACGTGGTCCCGATTTGGCGTTTTCTTGTAACAAAGTTTAATGTTGAGCAATTTCCTCGTTTCATTCTTTTACAAGTTAGCTCCAAAAATACTTAAAAATGGCACTACCGATACAGTAGATAGTAAGCGGATTATATTCTACTCCGGAGACACAGCATATTCCACGACACAAATGAAGCACGAAAAAAAAGGTCCTATTCTGCTGGAGCGTCTCCAGTCGGAGATACCAACACAAAGTTATATAACATATAATCTTTGGCTTCCATACGGATGCGTTCCTAAACTCGCCGATGGTCCGTCGATGGAATCATAGATACTTTGATTAGTACGAATAAAATAATGACGCAACCCATGATAATATTAATTAATTAAGTCGATCAGAGCGTTGATTTTATAAACGGTCATATAACAATAAGATACTGAACCTAAACCATCTCACCCCAACAAAATTCTAATTAAATAAGGGCTAGTAATAGATTTAAGTGCATTAAATTTAGGGTTGAATCTATGTTGTTAATGCAGTAATAAATATTTTATAGCTATTGATTTCTTTTATATAGCTTACACTGCTAGAATATATATAAAAATTTAAATTATTTCATGATAAAGGGGGGGGGAGTTAATCTCTTATTATCGGGGTGGGGAAGGATTTATCCTCTTCA
>NQII01004362.1:129118-175761 GCA_002778355.1 Clitarchus hookeri
TCCCCAACCAAAAAAACCGGTCCTGCTACAAGGTGTGTTTGCTTTCTCCACAAGCACAATATACTACTATGCAAACGACACTACAAAACATAGAACTGGATTTCAGGCCTCGATATTTGACTAGGTGGATTAAAAATTTTTACGATTAGACTGCGAGGTTCAAATTTTTTATCTCTCTTTGCAAAATTCTTTAAAACTACTGGCCTTATGTTTGGCACCAGATGCGAAAGTCTGTATTTAACAGTGTATGTGGATGAGTTATTATTATAAAATATTAAAACTTCCCTGCAAGGTAACTATAGTTTAATTTAAAGAAAACATAGTTTAGCAAATGGTGTTTTCTAGCAAAGGTTGCCGCCAGTTTTAGCTCAATAAGGTCTTGCACTAAGGGCATCTGGTAAACTCAAATAATTATGCTGGCGGAGAAGAATATATAACCGAAGTGCCGAATCCTTAAGTAAAAATTACACTTACGCTTAGAACGCTTCGTCTTCTTTCTGCTCAGCAGAAGAACTTGCTGCCCACTCAAAAACTAGACGCTTAAGTACAAATATTCTGGAACGCAGAACAAAAAAAAAAATTTGCTGGCAGCAAGGTTAAAATTAACTGTTACCTCACCCACGGTCGCGTAAAATACGTCTTTTCCCTTCATTCTTGCAACAGAGGTATGGAGTGTCCAACAGTCGAACACGAACTCCACTCGTTCAGAAATTAAATAACTTTAATTAAGGTAACTGCACTATCCACAACATTATTGAACATACCAAACAGGAAGTAGTCGTAGATTACCAGTAGAGACCGCGACACAAAGAAAGCCACTCTGCAAGAAAAAAAAATACACCTCAAGAAATTGCATAGATTACATAAAAATATGGTGTGTTGAGTTTCGGGCACCACTAACAAGCGGTCAGCTCTAATGACATTAATAGCCATACACTGAATAAAACCCTGAAGAGGAAGACCCGAGTGCTCAGATCGTGGTCAACAGAGATCGTATTAAAGAGGCAAAGCTGGAAAACTGGAGGCCTTTAAGAATCCTGAATATCTGAAAGAAAAGTAACACTCACTGTAAAACAGAATTGCAGTCTTAAAAGTATTTCTACTGCATCAAACGAAAGCATTGATACCCATCAAAACATTTCGGCAATCAGACATTATTTTTAGACAAACTATATCTTGATTATTTATATCAAATTCGCCGTAGATAATAACTAACAAAGAAACAAAACTCAGCAGTTCGAGGCTTTAAAACCGATGCTGACAAACAACAGTAAGTTACAGTTTCTATTAAAAACAAAACAAAAAAATATATATTTTTATGTATTCAATTACACAACTTCAAGTAGGTTCGTACCTGGCGAAACACGAGCCCAAGCTACAACATACGCTTACAAATCTATAAATTGAATGAGCCAAACTTGGAAGTTCAATAATATCTTAGGTGGTGACTGACTGCACAATATTTATGTAAATATTTATCCATAGGAAAGCAAAATATTCTTATTTAAACCAATGTTCCTCACGAAAGTAAGAAGCCTTACGACATTTTTCTAGTTCTCAGTGTTCACTGAGACGCGATTCATTTCGTACATTAACCGATTGTTTTCAGAGATATTAAATTACAAAGGATTCTTGGAAGTAGAAAAATATTTTTTGTGAAAAAATCTTTCAGTTTTAAAAATAAAAGCTATGCAACATTTTAAGTTCACAGGAAACGCTTCGATCTCAAACTGACTAGGATACGTTTTTACTTCAGCGAGAGGGAACAAGAAGTTACTGATAACTAATGAGCCTACTTTCCTCTACATTGGTGCAAATAAATTTTAGTGATGATCTTAAAAGCTTAGATGGTTGGTAGCCGTTGACGTCTCATTGACAGCAATATCATTAGAGATGAAATCAAAAATATGTAAAACAGTAACAAGACAATTAAAATAAAATACACGAGTTACTTATCTGGGATTCAAATTCATTAAGCTCACAAAATTAAGCTAGCTCGCAATCAACTGCATTACGAAGGTAAGAATCGGAGCATCAACTTTAGATGTAACCAGTATATTTTTTTACTGATAGGGTTCAGTAACCTGAAATATTTACACAGCCAGCATTTCGAAAATAAGTGTCTGAGCCACTAAAAACAAGTTTACATGGCCTGCCATAACGCTACTTGTGTGAATAATTGGGCGGAACTAGGCTTATTGGTTCGCGAGATAAAGAATGAAAACCTCATTTTATTAATTGGCGCTATCTAACAAAACCGCCTAAAAATGTAATTTATACTATGCGTCTAATAGATACCGTCAGCATAAAAGGTTTGGTTGAATTGTGTTAACTTGTTAAATATATATGCCAATTATTTCAAACTATTTATATGGCCGCGATTTTCAAAATCAGTTTTTGGCCTATTTAAAACATATAACTTTACGTGGCCTTCCGCAGGTGTTCAAAACTTTGTGGAAATTAGTTGAGTTATTCCAGTATTCCAGCAATCTACCAAAAAACAGGTAAAAGAGGATCTCTGTATTTATAAATGATGATTCTAATTAATCCTGTTTGCGTACAAAATTTAGTTAAATTTGTTGTAACGTTTTATAGATATAACAAACTAATCTATATTATTAATATAAACACGATTATAACATTCCTGCCACACATCAAACATGTTAATCTACACACCCTACTGTAGCAATACTTACATGAAATTTTGGTGTGAATCGACTGATTGACCCTCGAGATATAGCATAAAGCCTCCATTGTTCATGTGACAATCTTCATAATTGGAGGGCAAAAGGTTTATGTATTAGCACGTTCCATGATTGTCATAGATACAATATACAAAAATACATTTAAATCTGTTGCATAGTTCCATACAAAAAGCACACCTAGCTAAAATGTTTGTATAGGCGCCATTCAGTAAATAAGAAACTTAAACACTTAAAACATATAAATTAATACTGCCTACCACATTAAAACATTTTCGCGAAATTTGACAGAAATCGGTTGGTTATTTTCCGAGATATGGCATAAAAACTCTTATTATTTAATGTGGAGCTATCTTCCAAAATGACTGAGAAATTAGTTTTTGCATAGCCATTTTTTATGGATATAACTGATACCATCAGCATACTAATTGAAGTTGAAGTAATTTAAGCGGTTTTGTAGATAAAAAAATTTTAAGCTATAATTTTAATATTAATAAATACCATTTTGAAAATAGTCGTGTTTGACCCTCTCAAAGTTTATCACTTTACATGGCCTGCCATAGTGCGTCTTTTTTCTGAGATATAACGTAATTTTAATTTTCCATGTGATACTATTTTACAAAATAAATTTTTTCTTGAAAAATTTGATTGTTGTAACATACGTATACAGACAGCATAGAAAGTTTCATTAGAATTAATTACATGGTTTCGACGATTTAACATATAAAACTAAAATAGCTATATGTCTGCCATTCTGAAAATAAGTGTTACACATACCTAGAACATTTCATTTAACATTACCTACTATAGTACTTGTTTTCTGCCATATGTGGTAGGAATCGGTCAATGGTTTCCCGAGATATAAAAAAAATGTGTTATTTATTAGTGTGGCTCTATCTTTCAAATGCAGAACAAAAGAGGCTCCATGTAGAAAATTTGATTTTTGTTATATATTCTCCCAGCATACAAAGTTAAGTTGGAATGGGTTAAATGATTTCGAAGATATGGCTATGATGCTAAAATAGCTACATGACCACCATTTTGAAAATAAGTATCTGACAAGCTTGAAATAAATTTGTACATATCAACTACCGCAGTAATACTTGTTTGCCAAATTTGTTAACAATCTGTCAATTGTTTCCCGAGATATTACAAAAAAAAGTTATTTATTCATTCAGCACTATCTTAAAAAATGGCAGAGAAAAGTGGTTGTTGTTTGGTTTATATGATGCTTGTAATAGTTATTGTCAGGGCACAAAATTTGGTTTGAATTGGTGAAACGGTATGACAGTTATACCAAATAAAACTAAAATATTTGTATGTGAGCCATTTTTAAAATAAGTGCATTATCAAGTTTAATTACTTATTTTTATCTGGCTTACCATAGTATTACTTACTTGCAAAATTTGGCAAAAATTGGTTGAGTAGTTTTTGAGATATTATATAAAGTAAAAGCTTCATTTTTCATGTGACGCTATTTTCCAAAATGGTGGACCATCAACAATATTTACCTCGGAATTCAGTGCTTACACCTTGCGCTGTTAGCATGCATTTGGCTTAAATAGTTAGAATGGTTTCCGAGATATGACATCCACCCAAAGTTTAAAATAATGGCTGCCATTTTGAAAGTAAGTGTCCGTCGTAAACGAAAACTATGAACTTCAAGTTTTATTACTTAGTACTATATGTGTACCGAATTTGGTGAAATTCGGTTCACGTGTTCAAAAATTAGACTATTGATTGGGGGAAGGGGGGAGGTCACACGACAGACACACACACGGACACACACAGACACACAGACGGGAAAGTGATCTCATGATCCTTTATTTCCTTCGGAAAGTATGCTATAAATACACTGTAAGGAGGTGGGTGCAACTTCTTTGCAGAGGCAGGGGAAACGGGGTGAATTTTTATGACGTAAACTGAAATTGTAACAAATCGATGGGCACCAATATTCTTCCAGAACGATACAGACACAACCGCGCAACGCAACTTCTGTTTCTCCGGCCGTGACGTTTAGGCTACATTTCTTCTTACATCCAACTTTCTCCGGTATTATGTACGAGACCCGTGAAGGATGACAGCTGGCATACTCGAACCCCGTCAAGCGTGAAGTGGACCCTTTAATTACGTGCACGTACAGACGACGCTGTTACATATATTAAATTTTGAGTTTAACCTATTAATTTAACGTTTTATCGACTTGTACACGAATTTCCTAGGGCGTATTTAAGATCATCTGGTGCGAAAGTTTCTGGTTGCTGTGTCATTGCCTTAACAACGAAGATTCGCCATGTGAGTTATTTCACATTGTGATACGCCTTACTTTTCATTGAATAAAATAAGCAATCCTAAAGTCAAGAGTGCCTTTTTGTTTGTTGACTGACAAAACTATGTATATAATGTTTTGCTAGGCAAAATAAATCAAAATTTGTTTGATGGATATTTATTGGCGCCAAAAATAAGGGAGTCAGGTGCGCGTAATATTGCTAAGTAATCTTTACGAAACTAGTTTTTAATAATGTAAACTAACGAAAACTTCAATTTAGTGTCATTCATCCGGCTTTCAAATATGACATGTATCGTGACGCGGCAACACGTGGGATACTAGCCAATTTCATTTTTAAAGCGTGTAAGTAGTAAAACAAAGCCCATTAAATAGTGAAAAGATATCGCGAGAGTCTCTCTCGAAAAAATAAACCGAAAGTATTTTGATAAATAACACTTGTCCGCCAGTGAGTGCGTTCCGGCTACGCGAGTCGTCACAGCTCGTGTCAGTACACAGGAAAACAGGCAACACAGTACAGTGCAGTGCACGGACACATTTGTCTACACACTGAGAGGTATAGACGACTCACGGTACTTCACACTTTTCTGAAGCCCTGCTTGAGTTCTACTTCCAGGATATTCCTCCGCCTCATGTAAATAAAGCTTAACCAAGTATACCAATCTACACCGAAGGGACAGCACACCGCATTCGTGCGCACTCGTTAAAATACGAATTTGCGTAAGAACTACTTCGTACTATGCTTTTCATACACACCTGTTTTTTCCATGTTCTTTTTCATTTTAATAGTAAATTAAATATAATTTATATATAAAATAAAAGTGAAAGTTTAATTTCACCAAAAATAAGGTATTTTTACGTTAACACAATTATAAAACGCTTGTATTACACGACGTATGTAGGAAACAACCAGACATATCTTACATGGAGCGATTTTTTAAAGGTTTGATTCAAAAAGTGCGAATAAACCGTGAATAGACGATACAAATAAAAGCATGCAGCTGCTGAAGACTCACGAATTTGAAGCATCTGCTCGCGGCTTCGTCTAAATAAAAACAGCTTTCCTAATCTTCTTCGTGAGCAGCTGCTTGATGGCCTTGATCAAGAATCGGTATAAATATAACTAATCTACTGATCGCTATTACGAGCGACACCGTAAATTTCCATGAGGTTCTACGTTTTCATTTTTAAACCTGTACAGTTCTTTAGAGCCACTGCGTCTTGTGATTACTTTTTCTCCATTCCGGAACCACCAAGACTAACTCGGCCATTGCGTTTATCAACAGCACTAGAGAAGTTGAGACGCAAGATGAAGAACCTCGTGGAAATTTACGCTGGTGCTCGTAATAGTGAGCAGTAGATTAGTTATATTTATGCCAAATCTGGTTCAAGGTCCTCGAGGAGGCCGAGGAAAGCTTGCTTTTACTTAGACGAAGCCGCGGGCGAATACTTCAAATTCGTGAGTTATCAGCATCTGCTTGCTTTTATTTATACCACCCACTGGCGTGACTTGACGGGAGATACGAGAGCCACGTTAGGGCACGCGAACATAGTGACAATCATTGTTCTCTAGTAATAACAGTATATCAATGCTGTATGCATGCGAACGCTTTATCATTCGACAGGCAAGAAAACATGATTTACCGACTGACATAACATGAAAAATCGCTAGTTTTTGTGCAGTTTGTTGCGTCCTAGAGTTACAGCAGATAATTATATCGCTGCAAAAAATATTATTGTTTTTTCTTAACTATGCTACATGTAGTCCAAAATTAGTTTCGTATGTTTTTTATATTTTATTTTTGGTTTTATACGTATTTAAAGAAATTGAAAGCTCAGTAGTATTACATATAACACACTGAAATACATATACTTTAATTTCACCTGCAGTGTTTAGAATTTTAAGTGGATTTTAATCTTTATAGTTGGTTTAAGCTTATTTTAACTCCGAAAAACAGCGACGACATCTAAACTTTTTAAAAGGTGATTATCTGCAATTAGATATTAACATTCATCTCTTTTTACTTCGAATATCAACGAAGAGCTCTTTAAAATTTAAAATGAAACTTTCTGTGAATTACACAAAGCGTTGCAAAATAATTCCTTTACACTAATGTGGCGAGACAAAATATATTTCAAGGTGGAACAAAAATATGATGGCTAAGAAATTAAAGTTAATGTGAATCAAGATGTAAAGCTGACATCCTCGTAATTACAGTAAGCCATGTTTGGACATAATTTATGTAAGTGTTTCGCGCTTTCAACAATAATCTCTGTTTCCTATAAAGTATTTTGTTCACTCGAGGAGACTTTACGCATAAGGCGGAACATTTTGCAAGATAACTGCAAGTTATCTGGTTAGACCCATGACATATAACTGTCTTTTACTGATCACATGACTAGCTAGCACGAGCGGATAACAAGGCCCTTTTTTAAAACTATTTTATACTATAAACTAATGAGCCTACTTTAATCAAGATGGCTAAAATTAATTTTTAAATAAAATCTTAAAACTTAAGTTGGTAGGTAGGCCTTGACGTTTCTTTGAAAGTTCCAAATAAAGAAAGGCTTATGAGATCACTTTCCTGTATATGTGGATGTGTGTGTGTTCTCTGTGTATGTGTGTGTTTTCTGTGTATGTGTCCGTGCGCGCATATGTGTGTCCCCTCTTTCAATTTTTTAACGCGTGGAGTCAATTTCACCAAACTCGGTACTCATATACTACATAGTAAGGACACGTGACTTTTATAGTTTTCGACAACCTCGGACACTTACTTTCAAAGTGGCGGCCAATAACATATTTACGGTGATATTTCATATCTCGGGAACCATTTAACTGATTTAAACCAAATTTTGTATGTTGGCAGTGCATCGTGTGAGCATTGAATTTAGAGATGCATATTGTAAATAAGCCGTTTTGGAAGATAGCACCACATGAGAAAATAAAGCATTTGCATTATGTCTCAAAAACTACACAACCTTTTCTCGCAGAATTTTGCACGTAAGTAATATTAAAGTATGTTTTGTTAACCTATGCAATTCAAATTGCCAAGGCACTTTTTTTTTAAATGGCCGGCATACAAATGTTAGGTTTCTTTGGTATAACTACAAAAACGGCTTGCCAATTCCGACCAAATTTTGTATGCTGGCAGTCTCTATTAAAAGCATCATATGCGCCAAAAAAATAACCACTTTGTTCGCTATTTCGTAAGATACCTCGACGTGAATTTATAAAGTTTTTATGTAATATCTCGGGAAACAATAGACCGATTCCTACAAAATTTGGCAAAGTAGCTGTAATGTGGCAGGTAATAATACTTTATAAGTTTTAAGTGTACAATACACTTATTTTCGATATGGTGGCAATGCAATCATTTTAGGCTAGTGTGCTATATCTGCCAAACTATATAACCGATCTTAACATCACTTTGGATACTGGCAGTATCTGTTACAATCATCAAATGTACTAATACATGGTTTTTTTGTCTTCCATTTATAAAGATCGTCAATTGAAAAAATTGAAATCTTATGCCATACCTTGAGGACCAATCAACCGATTCCCATAAAAATGTTCACGCTAGTAGTATTACAGTAGGGTATGCAAAATAACTTATTTTAATTGTCAGGTCTGTTTTTAATTGTGTTAAAATAAATAATTTATATAAATATGTTATACATGTGAAATAATTAAAAAAAATTCAACCAAATTCTTTACGTTACCAGTATTTGTTAGAAGCATCAGTTATACATTCAGATGTACTCTTTTGCCAGCCTTTTTGCAAAATTGTGCCAGGTGGGGAAATTGAACATTTTGCCATATTTCCGGAACGATTAAGTGGATTTCCACGAAATTTTGCACCCAATAAGTGCTACAGAAAGTTATGTAAAGTTGAACGATTTACGTGGGGTCAGAGATTGATTTTCAAAAAGGTGGCCATATAAATATTCTGATAAGTTTCGCGTAGCTATATAACCAGGTATATAAATTCAAGCATATGTTTTATGATGACAGTAACTGTTAAAATGGTCACGTACAAAACATTTTTAGGGTGTTTTGTAAGATAGTACCGATTTAAAAAAAAATAGTTTTCATGCTATGTTTTGGGAACAAACTAACTAATTTTTTTTTACCAAATTCTTCACACAAGTTGCGCTACTGTTGGCCATGTATTCTTACGTGTTTTAAGTCGCTTAGATACTTTTTTGTTTTCGAAATTATGGTTATGCAAATATTTTAGAATAGTGAACCTTATCATTCAAAACACTAGACTGATTACATCCTAAGTCTACCCCCATGATGCAGTTGATTGTACTTAAACATATTGTTATGAGGTTTTCTGGGTTCAAGTACCAGGTAAGGCACGTGTGTATTTATAATTGTAGTGCTACTGTTTCATATTTTTCTGGTTTCACCTTCAATTATATTGCTGTCAACGAGATATCAAGGTCAACCTACCATCGAGGCTTTTGAGAACTTTACTAAACATTATTCGCACACATGTTGAGGAAAGTAGACTCATTAGTATTGTCAGTGATTTCTTGTTCTATAGTTCAACCTTCTCCCCAAAACAGTGCCTTCCTTTCAATTTCTCCATAACTGAAATGTACCAAGGTCGGGAAAAACCTCATAAACTATCCCTACGAATATATCAGGACTTTTTGTGTGTACCCATAAAATAAAACGTTGTTTTACAGGTGAGATAGCCTCAGAAGACATAACAACATTTAATTATTTTATTACGAAGCCAAAATACGATTTTGTTAACAAGTGATTATAATTTTTAAATCTGGCAGCATTGATCTCTTAGTTTATGTGAATAAGGGAAATACTTTGCACGAACTTTTACTGGGGCCGCGGTGTTGTACTGGTCAGACTGCTCGCCTCTCATCTAGACGAACCGGGTTCGACTCCCGGCGAGGCCGCTCCCGGATTTTCGCATGTAGGAATCGTGCCGGATGATGCCACCGGTTGGCGGGTTTTCTCGGTGATCTCCTGTTTCCCCCACCCTTGCATTCCGGCGCTGCTCTTATACTCACCTCACTTCGCCCTCGTCAGCTCTCCAGACCTCGATGCTAAGAGCCGCAAGAATATCTCCACTCAACGAACTTTCACCGGAAGTAAGCAGAACGAATCTATTGATTTTGTTATTTAAATATATCTGTACGTGTTTACTGTCTTCATGACAATTCAGAGGCTGGGGCCCTCCAAAAAACAAAAAAACAAAAAAATACTATGACTACGCTATTTGTGGCAGGCGAGGGTCGACTTCTGAGCAGCCAATTCGCGGGTGGCGCGCTGACCTTTCTAGGCGTCTCGCTCGCGGATGCTATAGCGTCTGGTGCCGGCGTCAGTTTCACCCGGGCATTGTACCCTGCTCGGCGGTCGAGATGTTTTCAATAGGTCCGCGGTATGTATCAACTCCCCCCTCCCCCATCCCACCTCCACCTTCCCCGCAAACCTTACCCAGGCGGCAAGCTACGAACCGCACCGCCTATTGTGGCCTGACTGCCGGTGCAAGTAATTTGATTAGGGCCGCCATCCATCACAAAAGGGGGGAGTAGGGAGGGCGGATAAAAAAATGAGTCTGGGTCAGGAGGAGGGGGGTTTAAGGGGGGGACAGGGACGCGCCAATATGACACCTGCACACTCATTTACATTTCAAACAAAAGTTGTTATTGTGTGACAGCTTTGTTATCGCTGGCTGGCGGGTCTGATGCGATAATTTGCCCGAGCACAAGGGGAGACCTCCGTCTGTAAAACTCGGGGGCCTTGCGATCCGGGATCACGAACGGGCCTCGCTATCGTCCTGTCGGCGAAGCAGGCCAGGGAGGGGAAAGAAGGGTGTTATGAGTCGCTTCTTTGCTTGTCACGGCCGAGCATTAATTAAGTCCGCTTCAGCGACCAGCTTCCACCCTCCGGATCCCCTCCCTCCCTTCATCCAGCGCCGCGTTCAAAAATTAACACGTGTTGGTAGCATGTCATCCTCCATCCGCCACGCGCTGCGACAATCACGAGAAGCAATATTGTCACTTGGCGTTTTAAAATTACTAATTTGTTATAGAAACCTAATGGGCACGTGATAAATCCTCCGAATCCTTCATGCAAGAACAGCAAACACCCTCCACGTTGACCTATTACGTGTAAAGATAAATTTTTTACGTTTGTTACGATAACCGTGTTTGGTCGTGCTGATAAACAATGTTTTGTAGACGGAAATTCACGCGTTTCATATGTTTCCAAATATAAAAACAAAATTTCAATTAATTATTTTAATTATATGTGGATAATTAATTGAACCATGTTACTTCTCTCTTGAGAATAATACTGTAAAAACATTACATTTGTGAAAACCAATTGAAATGTGTTATACATTTTATTCTTATAAGCGCTTATAATTTTAATTTTACGTACATTTTAAACACAAATTTTGCGTTCCTGTAAAAAAATTATTTTCACTATTTGTTTTGAGCGCAGAGGATAATCAGTATAAATCTAATGGATGAAAAATTGGGAAGTCGAATATTTATAGCAATTAACTGCACTAGCATTTTCCTGGAGTGGGGATGGAAGACTTCCACGAGAAAAAACTAACTATAATTGGTAGGTATGGGATGACAGGATAATTTCTCGACGCCAGTTAAATGTATGACCAGATAGTCTTGGTTAACGTTATTTCTCTCATCATTATAGCCTTCACATTTATTTGTAGCACTTCCTATAATCCCGTAATTTTGACAGTAAAATAGGTCAGGATAATCCAATTATTGTACACCATTTAGATTTCAAACGTATATTACAATGCAATAAATATATTGCTGTTTCCGAAATGATTTAAATTTTAGGGAAGAATCATGTTTATGTCAGTTTTAAAATAGTTGGTCTGCAAATGCAAAAGTTGAAGACATTATTTATTCAGCGCTATTCAGCTCAAAGTGTCCCAGTGGTAAACGGAACTTACTTCAATTTTCTAAGACCAAAATAACATTATTAGGGATCATTCTTATTTTAACCTTTAATGTTTAATGTTGTCGATACCACGTTTATTCTCATTGAATGCCTTTGTGAGAAATCTCGAAGTAGAGAAGACACTTTTCGTAACTCTATTTTTCATGTCAAAATGATGTTCGTCTGCAGTGTCTGGTTAGCCAGTTCTCATTTGCATCAGTTACTTTACTAATAAAAATTATTCTCTCGTGATATTTTAAGGGTACCAATGTTATTTATCCCCCTTCTCACACAAAATAAATTCCTTCTGAATTTCTTTAAATTTTTTTCAATTATTATAATAATATATTACACCAACCTTTCTTTGTCTGTGTTAGTTCGATTTTATTAATTTTTGATTTTGAGACTTTGTTATGTTCTGCTGGCAAGTTATTTTCCATTTGGCATTCAACTTCATGGTTGACGCTTCCCTTTTCTTTCAGTATACTCTCACGACTGCTTCGGCGATGTTTTGCTCGCTTGTTTGTCTTCGTCAGTCTTTACTTTGGCATACTTTAAAACTATATTATTTTGGGAGAAATAGGTATCTAAAATGGCGATGAAATCATTATAACCTCATAGTTGCCCTTGCGACTGTAAGCAACATTGTTATTGTGGAGGATTGGCTGTGGATTACATATTGTTGACCCGACATGTTTCTTGTTCCAAGTTCGATAAATACTTCTTCTCACTCATTCACCAACGACCAAGTACCTTTTATATCCATGCGTAGGTTCAGTACGGATAATTATTTTGGCTGCGATAATGCAGACCATTAATATTGTGGACTGGCTTTTAATTCGGCATGCAATTATATCTAAAACTACGTGATGTTTGTCACCGATAGTACATGGTTCACTGATAATAGTTAAATTGACTATCTTGTGATATACACCGCAGAAATGGGCCCAGTTTTCTGATGTAAATGCATTCTGCTAAAAAATTATTTTTTTTTACTGTGCAGGATAAGTTATTAATTTTTAGTCGGTCAATCAACTCCTTAATTATTTCCCAGTAACTTTTGAAGTTATTTTAGACACTGAAGTCTGCTTTATATATAATTTGCCTATAGTCTATATGGGAGTAAATCACGCATGATAATTTGGTATTTCACAAAAACTACTGATTTCCAAGCTCATGCGTGGTTAGTGGGCTTCTACAAATATAAGGGCAGGTATTTTCACATCGTTATTCCTACGACATTCATTTCCTCCATGAGATAAATAATTGTATGTGATGAAAGTGTGCCAATAAATAATTCATGAGCCAAATATTTTATGACTGCAGGTCGTGGTATAACATAAGAATAAACCGTCATAAGAGAAAATGCCTCTTCCCGCTGTCAAGAACACTAACAAAATTGTTATTGTACTTTTTCTATTTTCACATTGACATTGATTCTTTGGAATCAATTCATTCCTTATTTTGGATATAAACTTAAAATAAATTCCTCAATATTTCCAAAATATTGTTTTCTTAAAGGTAAGTTATAGGTATTTTTGAACAGCTTTGTAAAATAATTCTACTTTTCTACTAGTGTCGCTTCTTCTTTTTGTTACAGTNACTTAAAATAAATTCCTCAATATTTCCAAAATATTGTTTTCTTAAAGGTAGTTATAGGTATTTTTGAACAGCTTTGTAAAATAATTCTACTTTTCTACTAGTGTCGCTTCTTCTTTTTGTTACAGTGTTGTAGAAAGACCAATTTTTCTTGGACCTTCTTTTACTCTTCTATCCAGATGCTCTAGCAGAATACCTCTTGGCACTCCAAACTGACGACTAGTTTTTTAATTCTCTGGGTTATAATTCTTTATATCTAGAAAATAATTACCTAAATGTTCCTTACTGTGATTGTAGACTTACCAGTGTTTCAAGGGAACCTTTATAGACTAAGCTTATAGCCTCGTCTCCCTTTCAAATAAATGTGAACAACCCAATTAACTGATTTAATTTTTATATTAGCTGCTGCCAGCAAAACAAATATGGTTCAAACCAATTCTATAGTTTGTGAGGTATGACACATTGCACTAGTTACATAAGTTCAAAAGGCCTACCATTTTGAAAATAAGCATTTTGTGTCGTTGAAAACAAGGCAATATTGCCATCTGTGCACCAATTTTGATAATATTCTGTGCGAGGGGTTCAATATTTATTTGCGCAGAAGTTCCTAGGCCAACCAACGCACAAACAAAAAACTTTTTCTCTAAATCTTTGGTAAGTAATGGCAGAGTTATAATTTTATCAATACAAATAATAAAAGCCACATTTAACCAGTTCTTCTTAAATATATTAATATAGCACTGTGTTTTAACTATAAGTACTCTAGATTTAATTTTTATTATAAACTAAAACATAATTAAACATAACGAAATTCGCATGTTCCATGCGTTAAATTTGTACATTTTTTCTTTTTTAGTCCCACATAAAATATTTTGGCTAGTTTCCAGCTAGTTATTTATAAAACCTGCGACGGTTTTTTTTTACTATGTAGGGTTATTTAAATAAATAGACTAATTTTCTGTTACTGCCAACTAAATGGTTGAACGATCTTTAATCTTTCTTCCTGCGTACTAGGGATTAAGTTGAAGAAAACTTTTTATTAAATATTTATTCCAAAACTTATTCAACTCGTGCACGTTACACGTACTGTTGTTTCTAGAAAATGAAATATATTCATGTTCCTGTATTTCTTATAACTAGATGTAAACAATTGTATAGTTCCAGTTTTTATTTCATAGAGCTAATTAAAACTAAGTCACTTGATGAAATTAATATGACGACAATAGGAAAATAATGCTAATATGTATGTAGTCACGCTCTATTTTTTTTTTTTTTGCATTTTGTAACACGAATTAATATAAAAAAAGAATGAAATGAAATAATTTAGTCTGTGGAGTCCGTGGATTTTTTTTTTATAAAGCTTACTAAGAACGTCTTAAAATGAATTAAGACAGTGTATTTTAAAGTTATTATTTCCTTGTTTATAATTTGTTGGTTAATTGTTTTACGCAAAATCACTTAATCCATGACTTTGGCACGAAAATTTTTATATTTCTTCTATTTCCATTACGTTTGATGTCGGTGTCTTCGCGTAGATAAATGTTTGAGAAAAATATTTTGAAAGTTAAGATTTTGCTGTACTTTACAAAACGCACAGTTTCAAACTTGAATAAGCAGCTCGAATCATTGACTTACAGTATCTTTAAATTAGTCTGTTTGACGTCTACTAAATATCGGATCAGTAAAATGTACTGGAAATTTGATTTGAAATAGCCAAATTTCATATAGATCATCATAAATCACTGGTATATCTATGACGTGGTCACTGAAGAAGTCCGTAGGCTTTCGCAGTTTGTCATGATACAAGGTGGGTAGTTAGGTGGGCAGGTGGGTGATATGCAGAGCTTAACGTCTCGTCGACAGCGATGCCATTAGAAAGAGAGTAAGTTGCTCAAAGAAGCAGGATAAGGGAAGGAATCAGCCACAGATTACGGTAGGGAACCATCCCAGTATTCGCGTGGAGTTATATCGGGAAACCACGATTAACCGAAATTAGGTTGGCCAAACCGGGGAGTGAGCCGAGGTTATCCCAATGCGAGTCCGTAGGTTTAACTATGTGGTACAAGTTTTGCAGATTTACAGTACGTATACTGAGATATACGAAATTACTAAAACTAAAATTATGGCACTGAATTTGTTAGAGTAATAATAATAAAAATAATGTATGGAAGGTGCACACAAGCGAACTGGGTCCCTATTATGCCAGGGTGACAGAATGCAATGGTGGAAGAGAAAAAAGGGNGTGAAAACTGCCGGCCGCTAGCAAAATTCATCATGTTTCACGAGTGCAAAATTTAAGGGTATCCCCGTCGGGATTTGAACCCCCATCCCTTTGGTAGACCACCAGTGCCTGAACCTAGTTAATACTAGTCACGTGGGTACTAAATGACGTTGTTTAGACGAGAAGAGACCGACAAATTTCTTCGACAAGGGCAAAATTGTCCGGTAACTGATTTTATCACTAAACTTAACATAAAATTCTGTTTTATAAACGTTTATTAACAACTTTATTTTAATTCGATTCCGCGCAGTTTGCCGAATTAACAATAATGGTTCAGTTTTTTGAAAGTCAGTAATATTTAAACTTTAATTACGCTTTCGTAAAATTTCTTTCGAGAAATCAGGTAATACCGGATTGTTACGAGTTAAGTTTTTGCGCACCCATAAATTCGGTTAATTTTTTAAAAATTGAAATAGGCACACAAGCAAACACGATTTATATTTCATATAATTCCTTACGCTGAACATTTATTCTCGAGTAAAGACAGAAATATGTAATTTATACAGTGAACATTAGTTATACAAACAAATGTTTACAATACCAACTCTCATTACGTACGCATTTGTATTAGCATACTTTCCTAAGGAAATACAATAATATGATGAAACTTGCCTCTCGGTTCGTGTGCAGAAGCAATCGTGAATACAGAAAGGTGTCGCATTTTGTATGTACGAAGCTCGGTTACGTTTTTTGCCACTACGAAAAACGTTTCTGTACATTAAGTGTATTTTCCAGTAAATTTGTATGCAAATTTTAGCAGTGCTATTGGAAATGCGACTCGTCAAAGCAGGCTACGCGCTTCCGGTTGTTAATGTTTCCAGTGGCGAAGTTTCTGAGTCCTCTGGCGAGACGCAAACTCTGTGTCGCGTGGGGCCGCGGTTTACGTAGTGGCTAGAGCTCCCGCCTTGGCGAAAGCCTGCGGACTTCTTCAGTGGCCATGTATTAGGCATATCTATATTAAATTAGGCTTTTTGAAATCAGATCGCAAGCATATTTCACTGATCCGATATTTAGGAGATGTCAAACACACTCATTTATAGATACTCTGAGGCACTGATTAAAATCGCATATTCAAGTTTAAAACTGAACATTTAGTGAATAATGGCCAAATCTTAACTTTTCAAAAAAATTTTTTTTCAAATATTTATCCACGTAAAGACGCTGACATTGCAAGTGACGAAAATAGTTTAAAATTGCAATATTTTGTGCCAAAATCGTGATTTAAGTGATTTTGCGTCAAAACATTAAATACATCAACAAATTCGATAGGAAAAAAAATGATAATTCGAAAAGACACTGTCTTGGTACATTTTAAGACGTTCTTAGTAAGCGCTATCTGACAAAAATTCAGGGAATCCACAGACTAAAAATATCTCATATCTTTTATATATCCTTCCATGTTTATAAAATGCAAAAAAAACAAACTGAGCATTACTACACATGTTAGCATTATTTTCCTATTATCGTAATTTTAATTTCACCAAGTTACTTAGTTTTAATTATCTCTACAACAGAAAAACTGTAATTTTACATGTTTTTATATATAATTATAAAAAAAAGGAACTAAGATATATTCAATTTTCCAGAAACAAAGTTACGTGTAATGCGCACGAGTTGAATACGTTTAGGAATGAATGAAAAATAAAGATTTTNTTGCGTCAAAACATTAAATACATCAACAAATTCGATAGGAAAAAAAATGATAATTCGAAAAGACACTGTCTTGGTTCATTTTAAGACGTTCTTAGTAAGCGCTATCTGACAAAAATTCAGGGAATCCACAGACTAAAAATGTCTCATATCTTTTATATATCCTTCCATGTTTATAAAATGCAAAAAAAAAAACTGAGCATTACTACACATGTTAGCATTATTTTCCTATTATCGTAATTTTAATTTCACCAAGTTACTTAGTTTTAATTATCTCTACAACAGAAAAACTGTAATTTTACATGTTTTTATATATAATTATAAAAAAAAGGAACTAAGATATATTAAATTTTCCAGAAACAAAGTTACGTGTAATGCGCACGAGTTGAATACGTTTAGGAATGAATGAAAAATAAAGATTTTTCTTCTATTTAATCCTTAGAACGTAGAAAGAGATCNTTCTTCTATTTAATCCTTAGAACGTAGAAAGAGATCTTCTGTAGAGCGTTCAACAATTTAGTTGGCAATAACTGAATATCGGTTTATTTATTTCAATAACGCTACAGAACAGAAAAAAAAACTGGTTTGGTAATAGCATCTAGTATCAATATTAAATTAGCTAATTAGTTGCCTTTCTACTCACCATTTTGGAAAACAGTGCTACGTGAAATTTTTTATTTATATGTAATATGTCGGGAAACATTCAACCGATTTACAAGAAACTTTCAGTGCAAACTGTCTCAGAAACTATTCAATCGATTTCAACTAAACTTGCTATATTCGTAGTATATAATATTCACATTAAATTCATCAACACACTACCTTCTTCATCCAAATTTTGTTAGATAGTGACCACCAGTATGAATAATTTTGTTCATTATTTCCTAGGAGTAACTCAATATATTCATACCTAATCTGCGATGATATGAGTGCTATTTAGGCCAACGAGATTTATAAAATTTTAGACATCAAGCACCTATTATCGAAATGGCGTCACTGTTAATATTTACAGCGATATGCAGTACACAATAACAGCAAGACCCGTTTGAATCAGCTTGGTATAATGAAATGAAGTAATGAGAGGAAACTGTTTTTCTTTTACCAAACCTCTTCCTCCTGCAGTTTAGGAAGATCATCTTCCATGAAGAAATCATGAGCCCTTATACTGTGCTGATGCTCCAGTGAAACTGGGTCAGACGAGCCCACGCCAGCTGCATAGCAGCGCCCACTTAAGTGTCATATGTTACTTCCACCTGCTGAGTATATAAAGCGTCCTACATAGAGCAGCTTGAGGCTTATGGATACAGGGCCATTATGATTTTAAAGACGTTCAGCGTATGTATCGTTATAGCAGAAGTTCGTGATATGGGTTATAGCATTTCGTCAATACAGGCTTCTTTTATATTTTCATGTTCGAGTCTTTCAAGGTCGTAGTGGAGTGGAGAGGTTTCGGCTGTTCTCGACAACGGGGTCCTGAGAGCCGATGAGGATGAAGCGAGGTGAGTATGGAAGCAGCGCCGGAATGACAGGGTGGGAGGAAACGGGAGATCCCCGAGGAAGCCCGCCGACCAGCGACACCGTCCAGTACGATTCTCACTCAGGGAAATCTGGTAGCGACCCCGCCGGGAGTCGAACCCGCTCTAGCCACTGCGTTGACCGCGGCCCCACGCGACACAGAGCCTTTGCGTCTCGTCTGGACTCAGAAACTTCGCCACTGGTCACCTTGACAACCGGAAGCGCGTAGCCTGCTTTGACAAGTCGCATTTCTGACTGAGCTGTAAAATTTTGCATGCAAATAAACTGGAAAATAAATTTAATTTACAGAAACGTTTTACATAGTGGAGAAAAACGGAACCGAGTTTCGTATGTATTACAAAAAGGAACCTTTCCGTACTAGCAATAGCTTCTGCTTACGGGAACGAAAGACGCCGAGTTTACACGAAAAGTTATTCGCCAATGTTTTCCAAAACCCATCGTTACCGCGTCAGTAGGAATATTTACATCACTTTATTTCTCAACTTCAAGTATAAAAAAGTAGCAGAAGCCACCTGTAGCTGGTAGAAACACCTCACACGCCCTAAAGCTACTTAAAAATGAACAAGTTACGTGAGTCACTTCACTGAAAATAGTATGTTTACGTTCTACATCGGTGTAGCAAAGTGGTAGGAAAGCGGTTCAGTTAAAGAGCGTTGTTTGTGACACCCGTTTGAATGTCACTCCAGTACAATTTTTTTTAAATCTAGGCCTACATTATACACAGTGGCAAAATCACAGATTTTTTCGTAATTCTTATTGTAAAATTATAAATACATAAAATGTATGACTTACTCCACGTAGGAGAGAGGGGCGGGTGAGGGGGAGGGGGTTCCGTGGGTTCACGAAAACTTCTGTGAAATTCACGTCAGGTTCGTTACTGAAGAAAAAAAATATATAGTCTTAAAAACTTTTCCGAATAATTCACTGATTGGATTTGCGTAATTTCGTGGAATTTTTTTTTAAACAGTGTGACTTGGGCGAGTGTAGCTGTCCGCGTGTGTAAAATACATATGATTCGATGGAACCTGTCTTTCAACAAAGGGGGCTATACTCGTTCGTTGTGGCTCCGTAATTGTATGGCACGTGTTAAAATTGAGCCTATAATGACATGTCCTATGCTTATAAACGTTAATGACGGTGTACATTATTTGCACATTCTTCCACACTTATTACGCCCATTTATGTCCTTCGTTCATTCCTTCGGATTTGACCTTACACAGGAAGACAATGCGCCACCTCGACTCCGAATTATCGTTGATGGAATAATCCTTTGAAGTTCAGACTTCCCATGGTCGTAAGATTGAAAATATTTCTGACACCTTTCAACGCGCCGTTGAATACTGAGACCAACGACTACGGAATAATATTTACAATTGTACACTGTTATTGATCACGTCTTGTGTTAACAGTAAGAAAGCTAGTGATCTCCGTACCTCCTCACGTTTATGCACTTCTTCGATCCAGATGTGGTGTTAGCGTTTATAAGATGTATATTTCAATTGTTCTGGCTCTTCAGTGTATTTTCTGAACTATAGAGATGATTGTCACCACATTTACTACACAAGTTTTACTATGGAGGACACACAGATTCAAATATTTATACAACTTCAAGAAATTTTTCTAACACTGTATCATTTTCATATGAAAGGATTTGTAAACCTTTAGTGTTGAGTGCTGTATCTCTGGGATAAATATGCATGTTTAAACAAATCTTACAAAATAAATACAAACTAAGAAAAAAAAATTATAGTTGTTTGGGTACAAACTTCAGTTGCAGTTTTTCCGAGATGTTGCCACCTAAAATAAATAGGCTTCAATGTCATATTTCGGTACTAGCGACCCGGCCCGGCTTCGCCCGGGTACAATTTATTTTTTACAGCGGTGCACTATAATATAAATTGGGAAAAGACAATTACAATATTATATGAGAGAAAATTATTAAATTACTTCTATATATGTATAACGTACATACACACACGTCACGCCTGTCTCCCAGAGGGGTAGGCAGAGATTATAGACCTCCATTTACCACGATTTTGACATACCTTCCTTCTTCGCTTTATCAAAATTCATACATCTCTAATATAACAATATTATATGATAGTGGTTTAGAAAATTTCTGCGTACATAACATTAATCGTTTAACCTCCGACCGCCAGTAAAAACAGTTTTCTGTTCGACGTGTCACTCGAAAGGACTACGTATAATTTCCCGTGTGAAAAACATGCTCCACTCAAATCCACTCGAGCCACGTTAAGTGTTTTACCCTGTGCCTTATTTATGGTCATACCAAAACAAACTTTTATTGGAAATTAGACTCTTTTAAAACTTAAAGGCAAATCCGAGGGAGTCATTGGTATTGTAGGTATTAAAGCAGTTTCTCCAGAACCGCAGCCAGTTAGAATAATAACTTCAATGAGATAACTTTTTAAATTTTTTATTTGTAATAGAGTCCCGTTGCGTAATTTCGTGGATTTATATTTCGCAATAAAATTATGTGAGCTCCAATTTTTAAAATCAGTTTGTGTGGTGACATGCCAGAAGGATTCAATGAATTAAGAAATTCTGTGGGATAGTGCACAGCTTCTTCACTGTCGAGTACTGTATATACTGAGTAATAGAATTGTGTTTGCGCATTAAATTTTGCGAACATTAATTCATGATTTTTTAACTTGTTCATTAGAAGGCGATAATATCGCTCTTTCTTTGAACCACCGCATTCAAATCCGTCCAGTGGTTCTCGAGATTAGCGCAGTCATGCAGACAGACGCGCGCCAGGGACTTTCTTTCATACTATGTATGGATGTATTCGACTAATTTTCACCAAATTTGGCTTACATAAAACGTTGTGCAACACTTGTGATAGTTCTTGATCATTTCACGGAACAGAGGGCCTTGAGACTCTTTCTGGCACGGTGTACCGTATATTTGGAACCTTTGAATAGATTTATGTCAAACTTGGTATTTTTGGAAATATTTAGATGCAACATTGAGACTTAAGACGCGATCTGGTGCACTATAAAAAGTTACACGAAAGGGCGCACGTTAAGCAAATTGCTCACCTCTGATACAATTGTAATTACCGAGCTGAAATGCACCATTTTAACTGTTAAATCTATTTTAACACACTTAACATTAATACGCATGTTGGAATTAAATGAAATTTATTATATTTTTTTTTAAATTTCAAAAATGCTTACTCACCCTAGAGTGGGACAGTGATGAACATTAAAGGCTGTTCGCTGTAAACTGAGTACTTTTGAAAGACCTTATTAAGATCTACATTGTGTATTCTTCCACCCTATTTACAATAAAACATTGCCATGGGCGTGTTCACTTTATCCACGCATCTGTTAATCAAAATTATAGAATTATCATAAAAGTAAATATTTTAAAAATTAGCTGACACATTTAAATACATTACAAAACAGAAAGCGAAACAAATAATTTCAGTATTTACAAATATTTACCTAAGACTTTTAATTCAGTATTAAGAAATGGATCTACTTTCTCTGAGTCGTTACCAACATTACCGGGAGCACGCCAGTCAGTGTGTAAGTTAAAATATATGCAGGTAGGAGCAGTGACTTTTTTTCCAAAGTTGATTTCAAAAGGGTTCAGTTAATCGTGAACAGGCTATACTCCAGTGTGCATGTAGTTTTTATCATAGTCCAGGGTGAGCCAATGTAATTAAACAAAAACTCTCCAGATACATTACATAACAAGAACACATAAAATACCCCAGAAATCATTACAATCAGCAGTTGATTGTCTTATTCATCGGTCATATTGGAAACTTGTAATTTTTGTCAGGATCCATGGACCCGGGTCTCTTCCAATTCTAGGGATTGTGGGTAATTCGGCTGTCCGCCACTCCACACACCAGCGGCGTTTCTGCCCCACGCGGTGAGTGGCATGAAAATCCAGCTTCACGCAGCTGCCTCTTTTTTTTTTTTGCCACCCTCAGGCAGGGAACCACTAAATTTGCTCTAGTGGCTACTTCCAGACTGCTGGTTGGCTCCCTGGCGCCTCCCCCCCTCCCCTTCCTCACGGGGAATCGGAGCCACCGGCGACATAAAATGTGTCGACCACAAGTTATACGAACGATATGGCTGTCGGCGGTTTCCCCTCGCCGATCGGTTTCAGGCCCCAGGCGTTTCGCATTATCTACAACCACTCCGTTCGCGGAGCCGGCGAGCTGGGGGTTGGTGGAGCGAGAGAAGGCACGTACAATAAGAGAGAACGAGGGGCAGGGAAAAAAAAATATATATCTGCGCACGTATTTGCGGGAAGTCATAAACACTGGTACAACTGAGTTTCTGTGGGCACGACGCTTCCGGCGCCATATACACGCACCGGACATCATTTAGGTCGGCGAGAGTAGTTCGGCACGGCTGGGCGCGAGAGGGAAAAAAAATATATAATATCGCTCCCCGATATTAGCCGTGAATTACACTGTCTGGCGTTCGCGCAGTCGGAAAGTAATTTCGTTTATACTACCAAGAACGTGGGGTGAAAGTGACTTTTAACTGTTACATCGGGAAATAGCTGCCTATGCATTTTCTATTAAGGTTTTTTGAATTGCCGGTGGGGAAGGCCGGGAAGTGATAATTTGGAGAAAAAAATGCTACTTACAATACAAAGCCGAAATAGTTTTCAAGCAAAAGTCTGTAATTATTAGAGGAGATTTTCAGTGTTAGAGTCACAAGTTTTAAATATCCAATTGGCAAAAACGTGTCAGAGTTAAAATTAAAATAAAAATCACATTATTCCCATAGAGTTCCTTTTCTTTCCTCGATATGAAAGCCAGCACACTGCCCTCTATATTGAAACTGTTCCATGGAGTAATTACCATAAAACTAAATATATTGCATGCATTCTGAAATATTATTTCCACGGTCATGCGTTTTCCTGGTTTCACAGTATCGTATCCACTGTTATAATGAACTTTCTAGAAAATCTATAGTAATAACATATAAAATAGATATCAATGAAAAAATATTTGTTACTTCAGGAACATTACTTTCAACATACAGAAATTTACTGCAACCTTTTATAAGGTCAAGGTCGAAACATTACATACCTCATCGATTCTCCTTGTGCCATTATACACGCGTCGATACGATAGAGCATGAAAGTAAACAAATGCCATATGTTCTAGGGGCAGATTTGCCACAGTTTCATATTTAAAATACTATTCTCTAAAAACGACAAATCAGGTAACGTAGGAGGTTACATAATTGTTGAGAACCAGAGCTTGCTGGAAACTGCCTCCTGGTCNCCATATGTTCTAGGGGCATATTTTCCACAGTTACATATTAAAAATATTATTCTCCAAATCACTTTGACTGGAAAAAACTGACGCCCCCATCTGATTCGACAAAAGTTCGAAAAACGACAAATCAGGTAACGTAGGAGGTTACATAATTGTTGAGAACCAGAGCTTGCTGGAAACTGCCTCCTGGTCACTTGGCCAGGAAAGGTAGCACATGGAGCAGCAGAATATCTCTACCAGTGCGCGTTCAATGGACCTCGTATCGCTGCCACTGGCGACGATCAAAGCGATGACTTTTCAGACCGTCACGCCAGCAGCAGGATACGTCTTGGGCTGAATACAAGTCGGGTGTTGCAACGCCTACCTGCCGTTTTACAAACTCAAGTANCAAGTCGGGTGTTGCAACGCCTACCTGCCGTTTTACAAACTCAAGTAGGGTATTTAATCAATTCCTAAGAAACGCGTCATTCAATCGCCCAAGATGATACGTCGATAGTCAGTAGCATTCAGGTTCCTCTCTGCAAATATCACTACAACACTGAAGTATTAATTGCAAAACACGGCAAATTTGTTGCGATTGCAGACATGCTTTTGTTACACTCTGGAAATGCTTCTTACAGAGATACGGCAATCTAGTGAAGCTTGGCGATGGAAAATAAATCTGCTTGCTCTTTTAGTTCCTAGAAATAAAACTGCCCTACTTCCAACTGGTACATCGAGATCATCCGCAACAGGTTCGCCATATACTGTAGCTTCATGCACCTTCTGACAATGATCTGAACTGCCCGAATGAAGGTTCGCCATACTTCTTGCAGCTCTACTATCTGATTCTCCTTCAACCTCCATCCATTGTTCGTATGGCTGTCTCGTACATATTTCCGGCATGCCTGTCGCTTTTTTTATACCACGCCTAGCAAGTATCACGCATGCCAGTTCGCATGCACTTTTCTGACTACCCACTGAGAGTAGGTCGGACTTGAACCCACGACCTTCCGAACTCTCATTAGGTTTGCTAACGCATGGGCAAACATTACGTACTTTAACATCTACCCGGAAAAGTAACCATAATAAAGTTACATAGATTCTGAAAGAAGTCAATTTTCGCAAATTAATGGAAGTGCCACTATTAATTTAATGTCATTGATCTGAAAAATTTATTTAGTTTGTCCGATGAATATAAAAACGCCATTGCAATTTACGTAATAACNTTAATGTCATTGATCTGAAAAATTTATTTAGTTTGTCCGATGAATATAAAAACGCCATTGCAATTTACGTAATAACCCCTTTTTTACACTACTCAGCAAAACAAAAATTTTTTTATCTCGCAGCACACACAAATAAAGACATCTGCTGTACNAACCCCTTTTTTACACTACTCAGCAAAACAAAAATTTTTTTATCTCGCAGCACACACAAATAAAGACATCTGCTGTACTGAAATTATCAACATCAAATTCGAGTAGACTCTTGATGAGTTTTTGCCATTTTCGGAGTGTTCCACAGGTTGATTCCAGTTTCGGGAGTTCGCATGTGGCCACCGGAAATACTCCCCACAGTTAGCACTCGCCACAGTTAGTCATGGTTTCACTTCTCAAAAGTTCACACAGTTCGCCGAAATTATGTTAACACACACTCCATTGCTGCTGGGCGTATGTATCACACAGTATTTTTCGTGACTTGGGCACAATGCTCACAAATGCTGTATTTCTTGTGAGCCCGGCAGCACTGAACTCCCACTCCGTACTCTCGTCTTGAATAAACTGCTGTAGGGACGAAGATGAAAGACTCGTACGCATGGAGATAGCTTTCAAATAGACTCCGCGAGGATTTACACATTGCTCATTGTACACCCGCGTTTTTTAAACAAAGGACGACGTCTGAATGCTTCTCGGATAAGAACACTATTTTTGCCTGACATGTCACGATGTCGCCGCGTCATCACTAGCTGGCAGCAGACACTTCACTTAAAATGGATGTCAGGCCGTCCACCGTATTCCTATTATTCTCCCAGCTAAGCCAAGATAGGCCTGAGTAACCTGAGTTCCTGGAAGTGATTATAGGCTACAGTTTGAAATATTTTGCGCCCGACTTTATTCTGAACATACCAGTCGGAACGAGTAGGTACAATGCCTCTCATAAGAATTGGCACACAGTGAGTGCAGCAATGCCGGGACTGATATAGTATTATTTGTGGTTAATGCCATTAATAGATTTATTAATTTGCAACAAATATTTTGCTAAAATTGTAATTACTCAATTGAATACATTTTTATAACATAGGGAAATACATACACATAATTTGCCAAGTTTTCAACTTTTGTTGTAATTATTTGTTATTTCTGAGAAAAAAAAGTCGTTATTAGGGACCAATTCCTTGAACTCACATGTTTCTTGACTGTGAAAAAGTCAATTTACAAAAAAAAAAACAAAATGAAACAATATTATCAAACTAAGTTATTATGTAATAAAGTGGTCTGTACAGTTTAACTTTATACTTATAATGTATTTTTGTATTGCTCCATTTTAAGGATAGAGACCAAAAAACTAAATGGTGTATCTCTTTCGGTGCTCTACCTCTAGGCCAACTCCAGGATTATCCTCGCCTCATGTACGCCGAAATGAACTGCGGCCATATCCGAAAGCAGGTACGCGAAAGAAGACTGTGAACATAAGACGCCGAAAGAACCACGCTTTGAACTCGGCTCCTGTGAACATTGGAAACTGAAGACAAAGATCGCAAGGATAAGGGAAAAAAATTGAAGGTCCTAGAAGAAAGTTAGCCGTAGGTCCAATTCTGTATTAAATCCCAAGAAAAAAAAAACTCAACAAAAGAAGACATATGGAGAAAACCGCCCTCAAGAAATTTCTTATTATGAAGAGGATGAAGAGTCGATTTGCTGCGAATGTGAAGAGTCCTAACTTATAGCAAAACCTGGAGAAGAATGGGTGCAGTGCAGGAAGTGTAAACTGGAGACATATTTTGTTTGTGTACGTTTCAACGGTTTTTATGTGTGTTAAAATTATGAAGCTGTTAGGGAATGTGATGATGGCTGAGTTAGAACAGCCGCCTAGTCATCATCGACAGTTAATATTGACAACACATTATTTAAAGAAACAAATTTATTAAAAACCATTTCTTAGATAAAATTTTCTTATTTAGAATACAATGGCCAATTGATCGGTGTGTTTTTTGTAATATGTGATCACAAATTGTTAATATGTTCTTAATTTTCATTCAAATATTATTATTTCAAGTCACAGGGGATTAAAACAAGAATTGTGTCCTTTAGTCTTCTTCCTGTTTTATTATGCTCTTTTACGTGCGTTATATTCAAATGTAACAATTTGCTCCTGTGCAGGAGCAACTAGGCCCACTCAGGGTCTTAAAGTTACATCACGTATATTTGCACACATGTTCATGTAAAACAAAATACATTCAAAAGTCAATGATAGTAAAAATCACAGATATTATCTTACGGTAATATCGTAATACGCATGGAGTTCGAAATTTAAATTACGATATCAGAGATAACACTTAAACCACGAAGTCAAAAATTTGATTTATATAATGTAATTCAATCAACCCACTCACGGGTTGTACAGAAAAACACACGATTTCCAGAAAAATTATTTACTTATAGCATAATGAAAAAAGGGAGTGTGGAGCAACGAGACCTGGCACCGGAGCGTCGAAGCTGTTCATGCTCTGCCATTCCGGTCGGCCGGTGGCCATGTTTCCCTCAAAAGTTTCCTTTCCCCTCAAAATCAACAATTTCCCCCTCAATGTTAACTAAATTTCTCTCAAAATATCACTTTTTCCCTTAAAATTTGTTTTTTTTCNATCAACAATTTCCCCCTCAATGTTAACTAAATTTCTCTCAAAATATCACTTTTTCCCTTAAAATTTGTTTTTTTTCCCCTTAAAATTTCTTTTTTTCTATTAAAATTTCCTGCTTACCTCAAAATCACCGATCCTTTAAGATGCAAAAACGATCCCCAGAAATGCACTTTTTGATCAATTGAAAGGATTTGGGGGAATCGTTTTCGAGAGCTGAACAGTGGCGGCCATATTGGTTTTATAATCATAGGGTATGCCAAATCAATACACTGGGTCTGAAATCAGATATGGCCATCAGCCATATTGGTTACGTCAGCCATCTTATACTCCATATTAAATATAGGTTACCTTGGATTTCGATCTTGACTTCGTGACCTTTAATTACCTAGAACCCAAAAAAATTATAACAAATTCTGAAATCCCAAAATANATTTCGATCTTGACTTCGTGACCTTTAATTACCTAGAACCCAAAAAAATTATAACAAATTCTGAAATCCCAAAATAAATATAAAAAATTTCAAAAAATTATTTGTAAAAAATTTATAAAAAAAAATTTCTACATTTTTTTTTTTAAATTAAATTATAATTTTGAATGTATGGGTTTACAGGGGGTGGAGGACCAGAGCCGACCAGCAACCATGTTATAACGTCATCCGGCCACCATATTGAATCCAAGTGACCTTGAACTTTATTTTTGACATTAATCCTGGTGACCATTGACCTTAAACCCAAGAAATCCCAAAAATACAAAAATTTGCCAAAACGTTCTAAAAAAATATTAAAAAATATTTTTAAAATATTTATAAATTATAAAAGAATCTAAAAAATGTTATTAGAAATTTATTTCAAAAATTTATAAATAAAGTTTATTTAAAAATGTACATTTATTGAGGTTCCCTCAGCACCATGTCAAACAGACGAATGACCCTTGTCAATGTTTCTCATTGGTAAATGAGTCGGTTCCCCTCCACTCACTCAAACCGATGTTTCTCATTGGTTGATTACTTTTCTTCGCTTCACCCCAAACAGTGTTTTATATTGGTTGATCACTTACGCTCGTTAGACATGCCACGAATGTTTCTCATTGTATTAGCATTCCCTCCCCTTCCGCAAAACTTTGCTTATTCTATCAAAAGCACTCCACCAACCATATACATTTCCTCGTTTATAATTTGTTTCCTTTTTTATTACATAGGTGTTGCTAGTGTATTAATAATCGATTTCAGCTCCAAAGGAGATGTCGATTTAGCCAATGTGTTGGTTGTTGCTGACCTCGACGTTGACCTCATTGACACTGAACTCGAAAAATCGAGAAAAATCACAGTGCACACAATTGTCCATTACTAGCTGGTCACAACATGAGGCCATACCGACTAACCATACTAGTCAATGACTGACTTCACCAAAGACTAACTACAACCAAGACTACCTCCAACCAACAGGAAATTCAACCAAGGCTAGTTCTGGCGAGATTGAATGAGCGCAAGACTAGCTACTGACACAAGTTCCTGCCAAACTGGCTAGACGAACTGACTATACAAACCTGCCATACCACCCACCTATACAAACGATGATGTACAATTCAGAAACATGTCTCTAATAAGCGTATTGTTGCTAACCTCGTTACACAAAATCTTTGCAAAATTTTCGCTAAACGTTTCTACTGCAACTGACCATCATACCAAAGGGGCATACTAGCTATCCAAGCCAACTGACCAGTTCAACCAACCAGTTGCGAAACATTTCTCAAAAATATTCCCCTCGTTTCATTCATTTTCTATAGAGAACTCATCCATTTTAAACGACCCGAGTAAGACATAATACTTCAGATCACATCATAGCCTTTCTCCTGCACACGCTCACATAAATTTTATCTAAAACAGACCCTCATAACACATTATTTACACCACTTAATTAATAAGGCTTTCAGAGATGCAAAAGGGACTGTATACGAAATTATACACACGTTAATATGTATATATAAATTTAATTAATTTACTTATTCTATACTTTATATATTTCTAATTATTTTCTCAGATGTTTGTAGATCACGGATAGTAGTCAACAGCCTCATCTGATATAACTCCGAATCTTAAGTTCATCGATGATTTAAGATATCTCAACAATGAGTAAGAGACATCGCATTTTTGCAGGTTAATCAAATATCTGAGTCTATCAACAAGTTCATTCGGGTCTTCGGGAAATATGTAACAAGAATTCTTGACGCCTTCTGCCTTCTTCACGCCATTCTTTGAAGGAAACTCGTTGGTGAAATGTGTAGGAACGTCAAGAGAGTAATCATCCTTCTCAACAGATACATAGATGAACACTATCGTCATAGTAATTATCATCAATGCTATCTTCATGATCGTCATCACCTACTGTTTCATCCTCAATATAAAGTTTACCTTTCTTTGTAGGAGTCAGTCGCATGGTTATCATCAGTATTTGTAGCCAAAGACCCTTTTATTTTGAAGTTCATTGACTTCATGCAAACCTCTTGCAAGTGTGCATTTCACACATACCAACTCTACCACACCTCATAGGTCTCTCATTCCGTCATTAGTATTAACTGTCGTAAAATAATCGTCTACGGAAACAGTACCCATCGATGCAGTAGGGAGCTCTCACAGTAGCTCTCAAAAGATGAATTCTTGCAGATCTTGGTGCAGTTCTTCAATGTATCACCTTGCATAAACTGCATGTGCCGATTATCGTAATGCTTCAACATGCGAGTTACTTCGTCGTCTGCGAACATTTCATGTAGTGTATTAACAGGAGGTAACGAAATCAATGCATGTACTTGACATAAAGGTGCATTATATTTTCGCATACCAATGTGTCTCTTTGAATTATCGCTTATATCAAATGTTGCGCAGCACCTGTCGTATGTTAGTATTGTGGAGGTCGGTATTCTTTGAACATTCGCTCTTTTCATGGCGTCGTGCATTACAACTTTTACTGAAGATCTTGGGAGAGTAGCAACATTATTTTCCATTTAACTGTCGAGCAATCGATGGAGGTTTGCATGTATTCATACACAAAATACACGATTGCACATCGTCAGTGGTTTTCATCGTCTTCAAGCATATGTGAATTCAAATACTTGTACTACTACTGCACAGTGCTGACTCCTCAGTGCTCACTTCTCAGTGCTGACTGCACAGTTCTGACTCCTCGGTGCTAACTTCTGAGTGGTAACTCCTCAGTGCTGACTCCTTCAGAGCTGACTGCTCAGTGCTGACTCCTCAGAGCTGACTGCACAGTTCTGACTCATCAGTGCTAACTCCTGAGTGGTAACTCCTCAGTGCTGACTCCTCAGAGCTGACTGCTCAGTGCTGACTCCTCAGAGATGACCCCTCATTTTGGGCATGTGGAGCTGATTGCAGAGCACGCAGAGCTGAATGTGGAGCTGATTTAGAAGTATGTGGTGCTTATTGTGGTGTGTGCGGTGGACTCTTCTTACAGATGGTTCTCTCAAGTGGCGCAGCATATCGAGGAGGGGGTGAAAATTCTATCGCAGAATCGGCACTGATGAAAACCATGTGGTGATGATGCAAGGCGGGGCTCCATGATTTGGCATACCCTATGCCTATAAAACCAATATGGCCGCCACTGCTCTGCTCTTGATAACGATTTCTCCTAATCCTTCCGATTGACCGAAAAGTATATTTTGAGGGATCGTTTTTGCAACTAGGGGATCGGTGCTTTTTTGACGAAAAAACGTGACATTTAGAGGGAAAAGAGGGAAATCTCTATGAAAATTTATTTGTTTTTCAAGGAAAATTGTGAACTTTGTGGGAAAAAAAGGAAATTTCGAAGGAAAAATGGCTGCCGGCTAACGGCAATGACAGAGCATGAACAGCGTCGGCGCTCCGGTCCCGGGTCCCGGTTCGCCAAACTCCTCTTTTTTTTATATTACTTGTTATATCTATCTACTTTATGAACAAACTGATGTATCTTTGTCAATATTATATACGTTATTCCTAAGTTGTTTATCAATATCTGCTTTGCAAGGTCATATAAATTTGAATAATACTTCTTGTTGAGCCTTCTCAAATTGTCCCTGCGAAAAAATATTGTGTGGAGTGTGTCACACTGACACAACGTGCGGAATTTACTTGTACACGTAACTCTAGCTTTAATATATATGGCTACTGAAGTTACAAGTGAACTACTTGCAGCAAAACGGGAATAGAAATAACTACAACACAATTTGACGTTCAAGTTATGACAGAAACTACTAATGTTCTAAAGCTATACGATGACAAGCAACAAACACTTAATTACAAATAAGTTACAGACAAATCATTTATTTAGCAAATTATTTTAATACTGGACTCTACTAACTAACAATAAAACACATTGCACTCAGTTTTATACATCCATGTAAATAAAATCATAAAATAATATGTATGCACTCTTACTGAATTATTTTATGCTCCACAATAACTATACACTATAGAAAAACGAATTAAATGCAAGTTTATCGGCTAGATGAAACACGCTCTTGAGAATTTAGAGGCAGCCTAAAAAAAGTTGTTTAACGTTTAGAGGACAACAATGTATAAACAGATAGATGTTTTACAATTCCACGGAATCATATTTCAAGTGTGCTTATTTGGTATATTTTGCTCTTCTGAAAATCACACAATTATTACTTCCGATTTCAAAAGCTTATCATCTTAGAAAATCGTAATATGAATTCCTCTTAGAGTTCGTATACCAAAAGAGTGAAACTTTCTTTAAATTCTTTATTCTAAAACTTAAAAATGTGTAACTTATTAGTTGGTATAAGATACAATTTTAGATGATAGGTTACTACAGTAATTAAATATTGATTTTATACATAACTAAAATATACGAACAAATATTATAAAAATTACTGGCTAAGTTATTTTCTATAAGTTTACACACTACACTATAAGGTTAATTTAACATGGTTTTATTTTTAACCTTAATATCTGAATACTTTCCAACATGCACATGAAGTGCATCTCAAAATAGGATACATTTTACGGTGTTACTTTTATCATTAATAAACACTTAGTATATTATCAAAGTAAACATAGCTCCAGTTGCTAATTACCTACTTATCCAATTACCTTTCACAGTCGTAAAGGCCAAAAATAAATTTTTTCCAGCACACCATTCAGCCGTCCGTGATAAATACGTGTCAGGGTCATCCTGGCTGTGAGTAACAACCACATCTTCTAAATACATATTTATCCATCACGGGCATTCTGTTGAGTGTAGCCAAGAGCGATGGAATTCATGGAGATTTAATTGCTTTCTTCGGAAAATCTATAAATAAATCACCTCCTTTGATATGCGTAAATTATGAGTTGCAGACGTTTTCTTCGTAATTTTCCATCTTTTCACATTTCACTAAGGAGCTTTCTCTGCTCGGGAAATTACGGGTTGGGAACCCGGATAAGGCATGCATGTGAGTGTCGTTTTTAAATCTGGGTTTAGGTTAGGGCGAGTACAGCATGCAAGCCATCTCTCGATTAGCCTTCCACACAAAGCGGGACCGTTTAAAAGTATTATTAACAATACAGTAATTTCATGCTTCTCTTAGGCCTCCTTCCGACCTCACTAATTTGTTCAAATTGTGTCTTTTATATACTATTTCGCTAAAGTCCCACAGATAAATAATGGAACTGTGTGGTCACAATGCTAGTGGGAGAACACCCTCAATGTATCGCGGTATGAGTTCAGAGTATCCCTAAACACGTGAGTACCTATTTAAAGTTTGTTTCCTAACCCATACTTGAGATACCTTCTTGAGACAATACACACGGCCTCTAGTGGTCCTCTTGTTAGTGATTCATCTGCTACACTTTAAATAATTAGTCAATTGCTTCAAATAAAGACAGGTAGAGAGAAAGAGAGAGCACTTCTCCAGCAACACAATGTCATAATTCTGTAAGCATGCATCCGCTTGTTGGTTCATATTACGTTCAGTGGGCAGGCTAATTAACCGCCAAACAACAAATAATAACTGGCAGATAATTTGCGAGAACATTGCAGAAATCGTACCTATCGTCCAAACTCCTCTGATAGAACTCTCTGCATGCCAATGAAAGCTCATGCAACACCGTTGTATGATTCGTCCACTGTCCACCCTGGACAAGGTCACATCTCTGTGCATCACAGCCATCAGGAATCCGCGCTGGACGACCCGCTCACTGGCCCTCTGCCGTACCACGGACTATGTCCTTCATAAACATTCCTAAAAATGAAGACTGTTTTTGGCATTCTAACAGAAATTCTGATCAGTTTCCAACAAATTCCAGAAGATTACCACAGCAACTAAGCCATGCGAGAGAATGCAAAACCTAGAGAAATTAATGACAAGATAGAGTTCAATGGCAGAAATAAATCCGACAGTAGTACAAGAAGACTCGCACTCCGCTACACAAATCATACAATTAAATTTAGGGTTCACTTATCAAAATGTTCTTCTGGTATGTAACCGCATTACTGTCGTATTTGTTATGATGCTTCGGAAGACATTGCAGCCCGCATCTTGAGGGTAGATAAGCAGTAGTAACTATTACCTTGAGGTGTATATTATCACAGTAGTAGAGGGTATACGTGTTATATTGCGTGTGCCATCTGCGTTGTAACCATTTGCGTGTGTCCCATCAACGAACGGTTGAATTTCCATAAGAGCTATCAAAGGAACATAGCTTTCACTAAGATTAACACAATATTTACATGAATGAAGCCTTTCAGACGCTTCTACACTTTAAACCGAGCTGTGATGCAACTACCAAATAGGAAGATACGCACAAATTAATATTTTGTAAACAATTTTTTTTGTGTAAAACCAAATTTAAACAAAAGGATTGTAATTTATTTAACACATGATTATGGAAGCTCTTATGGCAGTTCGTAAGCCAAAGTTGAGGATATGCGTATAATGTGTAAATCAGTCTACGCCATTTCGAGTCTATGGTCCCAGCAGCAACCGTCAGAGACGGTTAATACTTCTCTTATAATAATTTATGGTTCTTCTACTGGTTTTGCTCGGATTATTGTTAATGATGTAGTTGTTGTTACTATTAACCAAAATGTTATTTATTTAATTGTGTACAATATTAATCCTTGGAAATTTCTTTGGCATATTGGCATAATTATTCAAATTCAAATTGATAATATTAATGCAATAACTCGTCCTAACTTTTTAGGTATTTATCGCAAAATTGCAAACACGAATTAGAAGTATCATTTTGGTTGAATATGTGTTGGTGTTACTAAAGGATTTGCCGGGGTAGAGTTATCTGGATCTCCCAATAAATATGGTTTTTATTAATGTTAAATAGGTTAATATTATAACTATTATGATTAATCTAACAGTGTATTTTAATGAGAAATAGAGATGGAAATAAATGTTCCATACAAGCTCTGGTGGAAGCTTCCACGAGACCTGCTACCCGAGCCTGCATGCAAGCAGTTGTGGAGGGTTCTTTGGGATAACCTATCCGACGATACTTGTTGCCACGCAAGTAAAGACGAGTGTATTATTTTATGATTTCAATTTTGAAACTCTGGTTCAGGAACAATTTTCACTCACGACTTCAGCATTATGCGTTTATAAACAGAGCCTAATCGTTTTTTTTTAAATATTATAACGGGAAATTTTGTTTGAAATTATCACGAATATTTATCATAATTTTCACATAATGCTGTTTTAGAATCGGTAAACATTGTTTTGACTTTCTCATTTACTATTTGTCAGTGTTTAATTGTCCCATGCTCTTTATCAAAACAAAATAAACAAAATTACTCCTCCACCCTCTCTCTGATTGGCTAAATTTCAACCTTGTAGGAAACCTTCCATCGAAAATCCCACACGGCGAATCACGAAAACGTACATGAAAACGGCCAGCAGATGGCCAAATCTTCTGCAGAACCATTCATACAAGCGGCCATGCAGGCTTGCATGTAATCGCCCAAGGAATCTTCCATCGTGGCATACACGCTATGTAGTGAAAGTTGATTAGAGCTAATAAAAATAGTGAACAAATAAATCCACTAAAATACATACCATTTGATGAATAGGCAGGGGACAGAACAGAGTGTAATGCACATTCATTACTCTGAAAATGACAGTGAATGATCTGGACTCATAAAAACGTGCACTTGAAGCTGTTGTGTGTTTTAAGAAAATAAGATAATGACTACGCGGGCACACGTTTGAAATTCCCGATCACCGCAATACACAAGAAAACGCGACTATTCGTCGTGCCGCGCCAGGTGGGAACCTCTTAACTTTATTGACGAAAAGTACGCAGGGATTTTTACCGTATCCATCCTCAATTCACGAATATTCAGTTGCTTTATTTAGTAATTACAAACTCTCAAGGCGATCAAAGATACGCTGAAGGGCTTCAAATTCGCAAATACTCAACATAGTTTTTGCGTCCTTTGTTGAAACATTTATTATGTTTTATTAATTATTGTCTATTCGCAGTTTTTTCACCTTTTTTGATTCAAACCTTTGAAAAATCACCTCTTGTATTATGTGTTTGGTTGTGTCCTACATAAATCAAGAACCACAACCGTTGTATGTGTTGGCATTAAAATACTGCANGTGTGTTGGCATTAAAATACTGTATTTTCGGTTATATAATTTTTTTATATATTTTACCTATAAACCACAATATTTTTTATATAATTAAGATGGATAAAAANATGTGTTGGCATTAAAATACTGCATTTTCGGTTATATAATTTTTTTATATATTTTACCTATAAACCACAATATTTTTTATATAATTAAGATGGATAAAAACAGTGATAAAATAGATGTGTTGGTAATGCCTAGTAAGAAATAGTTATTATGCAAAATATTATTACAGTGATTGCGCACGAATGCGATGCGCTGTCCCTTTGGTGTAATTTTCTTTACATGGATAATCTATGTTGGCACGTGGTGAAGGAATATCCTGGAAGTAGAACTTCCGCAGGGTTCCACGAAAGTTGGAAGTTACCGTGAATGGACCATAATTAAATTTTTACACCGTCTGCAAAACGGTTTACTATTCAGAAAGGCATTTGCCTTGAAGTAATATTTAAGTGGGATGTTTCAAGACTAATTAATTATTTTTTCAGTCACTGATAGAAACATATTGTTTTAAATTATTTTCTTGTCGTAAGTGTCTTCAAGAAACGTGTAAGAACGTGGTGTATAGGCTGTTCACGGTAAAGTGAGCAATTTTTACGACCTAGTTACTCTTTTCCTATAGGCAATTTTGTATCCTTCCGCCACTTTTTTTTAAAACATATATAGCCATGCAAGTAATAAACACAGTGTATATATTTCACTGGGCTCGAAAGTTAACATCTAGGGCTACAATAACATTTACTTATTGACTGTTATTCCCATTGAGAGGGCTTCAAAAAGAGCTCACTTTGCCGTGAATAGCCTATATTTTCTCGGAGTGGTGTGCGAGGTCCGAGCGCCGGGAAGGGATACACACGAAGTGTCCACACGCGACATTCGTGTGCTCAGGCCCTGGCGAGACGGTCGGGGCTGCGATTGGCGAGGGTGGAAGGGGTTTCGGCACAGGAAATGGATGAGGGCCCAGAGGCAGAAAGAGCGCAGTCCGTGAGGGACGAGCACGACAGAGGCGAGCGGAGAGAAAGAGAGAGTGAGAGAGAGATGGATAGACGGCGACGTTCCGGGAATCTAATATCGGCTGATCCGGCAGCGAGCAGGCATTCTTCTTGCGAAGGGTCGAGTTCCAACCCCCCTCCCATCCACCCATCACGCTCCTCCGCGTACTCGCCCCCTGGCATCATCCCCTCGATCCGGCCTACCACCCTCGGGATCTCCCCACCCCTCCCTTCACCATGCCCTTTTCTCCCTGACACCGCGACGCCAAACCCCGCCCCCCTTCTGTTTGGCGTGGCCACAATCCGGGCGTCTCCAGTCAAAAACACCCGAAACAGGTTTAATTAAGTTAGGGCCGTAGTGCACTGCCTTGGCGCCCCGGAAACTCGGGCCTTTCTCGAAACTATCGCTGACGTCACTGCACCGCGCGTACGTCCATGCAAGTTAAAGTAGATGGCTCGGACCACCCAAGAACGACGACACTCATTTGGTACAGCTTTTCTCTTCCAAGGAAGGCACGTGTCAACTTCATTAAAGCGATCTTATGTCATACATTAACGATATACATTAAGATTTGAGAGAAATTTAATCCCCTCGCTTTAATTCGAGAAGGGTAATCCAGGACCACTTAACAAACTAAACAAATTAAAACTTATATTAAAAAATGGATTTCTTATGTGGGACCTCAACCCAGAACCACGTAGTCCGAAGATAGACCAGCGACCTTCCAATGAAGGTCACCCGTCAACAGTGTAGTGAGATAGACGCTGTATTATAAACTCACCGGGCAAAAATTTTATCACATGAGACAGAAACATACCTCGTAGCATCTAATACATCCACGAGCTCAAATGACAACTGCGATTCGATTTGGCGTGGAATGGACAAGTGTCAGGATTTAGGCGACGTCAACGTTCAGCCACACTTACATCGGCCAGATTTTGCCGATGTCTTCGCTTTTCTTTTACTCATTGTTTCAGACGGTCGCAAAGATTTTCAATATGGTATAGTTGGCTCAAAGTACGAGTCATTCCACATGTGTGAACACTCTTGAATGTTCATACATGTCAATCAGTCACATTTGCAGCCTGTAGATGCGAGAATTGTCATCTTGGTTTTTTTTTTAGTGTGTGACGTTATGTTCCCCTGAAATATGATGAGCAAAAGGCAAAATCTGGCTTTTCAGCAACTCAGTTAAGTCGTTGTGGTTCGAATTTGTTTCCGTCTCAGACAATGTAACTATATACATGGAACTAAATACTTCCGAGCATCAGAAAACCACCTTCATTTTGATCCAGCCCTTGTGTGTGTACTTACTGAAGGTTTATTCAAATATTTGATGAACACATGACTGCTAGCATAATTTTCATACACGCGTAAATTAGATTTATCTGACCATATTACATGTTTCCAGTAAAGAGCAGTTGAATACCTGCGTCACTTCGCCCACTATAACAGGACAACTTTGAGAGCAGAAGTTAGCGACAGCGAAGGCCTCTTGCATGCCACTCTGCTCCATATGTTCATAACATGTGGTTCACTGCGAGGTGTTCTTTCAAAAATTGGTTGTGACTTGAATTTGCCTCCAGGAGGAAGTAATGTTTGCCTGGAAGCGAATTTTACTCACAAACCGCGAAACTATCCGGCGCTCCTTGTCCATCATTGTCGTTTTTAGACCACAACTTTGACAAAAATTTCCTGTAAAATGTGATTTTTTTTCCCCATTTATGGTGGCCTTGAATGATCATACGTTTCGGTATGTGAAAATTCGGATACTTCTTTAACACTATGGCCTTTGAAACATCAAAATGCAACCATTCTTTTTCGATACTCACTAACTCCTGTTTGCGCCCCATTTTCAACACATTAAACGAGAATTTCATTGTGATGCATGAAAGCCGTAGTGCACAGCGCATGCATCTATATCCCGAACATCCTTGTGAAACGTCATCTGCAGGAGCCTAAAGTTATTAATATCTTAAACATGCAAGCTGACTCAATTTTTGTCCGGGAAGTTCACACAAGACAGACTGTACGTTACGTAAGAGAATATGAGGCTCAGAGCGCGGAAAAGCTGCGCAGCAAACAGCTTTTGAGTCCCATAATAAAGCTACTCATATTTAGCACTACAACTGTCAAAATTACGTTGTTTCTGATAAGATAATTGTAGGAACGGGGAAGGAATCGGCCTTGACCTCAATAATGGCACCGTCTCGGCGTTCGCCTGGAGTCATTCCGTAAATCCATGGGAAACCTAAATCAGAATGACCGGCTTAAAACTCGAACCCGTTCCTTCCCGAACGCGAGTCAAATGTGTTGCAACTAAAACTACCTCACTCCGTCTCTCTTCTCTCTGCTTGTAGTCAGATGTGAGTCTATACTTGAAGAACACTGGGTACGTAACATTCAATGAACTCTCTAGGAACAAATTTTGACACTCAAAAAACTGCCCCAACTTAGCATAGTACAGCCAAATATTAGCAGAAAGAAAAAACATTTAGAAAATAAGTACCTCCTTCTTTCACGTCATGCAAAAGAGAAATTAGAACAATTACATAAACCGAGCAGGCAATTGTTATGATTTAAGCATTTACAATTAATGAGTGAAAAATATAGTCCAACACAAAACTTGCAATAAGGAAAATCTCAGCGTGTTAATGGATATGAAAAATAAAGGAATGAAAGGGAAAACCCAAGTTTACCTTTACGAATAAGTTGGCTTTTCCGAGACATAACCTTGTATTCATTTATTCACAACTAATCTCTGTTTTATGGTTTGTATGTTTCCGTATTTATTTAGAAATGATGTAGGAAGATAGTTAAACGTTAGCTGTAACCAATGAATCGTGAATAATTTCTCTAATAAAGCAAAGACAAATGGATACATATCAATGAGTAGTCTAATACGAAACTAAAAAACTTTGACTGTAATCATTTTACATGCTACTTAGGTTCAGTAAGTGTAATTCTGAACATGAGGTGATTATGAATATGTCATGTTTGTAAATGTGTTTATTTTTCATTGTAGTTTTATAAATTTAATGTCAGGATAATTTTGCGTGCAGTCCAACGAAAGAAAGTTTATAGTTTAAAAATTCACTATTTCAGCTCAATATTTATTGCTTTTGCAGAATACACAACTGCTGCATACTTTTAGGTGAATCAAATTAGCAATATTTAATTTATTCAACGTAACTTTCCACGAAATGGTATAAACAAAAAAAAATGTTTCACAAACCCCGTGAATCTAAAACTACATTTTATATTTAGGCCGTGTTAATAGCTTGAATTATTTTTTGTTCAATTCAAATACCATTTTGGCAGTTAATTTTTTATTCCCGTTAAAATTAAAAGTTGTGAATTTCAATACCTATACTCTAAAATTATATAACATCAAAAAATGTTGTTTTATTCAACGAAATAAAACGTGAAGTAAGTGTTATAAATAATTAGCCTACTTTCCAAGCACTTAAAAAACTAAACAAACTTTGATTAGGTTCTCAAAATATTATAAGATATTGTTTATTTCAAAATATCCATTCAAAAAAAGGAATTTTTTACTTCACTACGTTGTGCGGGATTGGGCGCAGTTGTTCATAAGGTAACAATTAATTTTTTTTGTAGGAACTACCTTCCAAAATAATGGTATGTTTAAGTTATTACTCTACTCACTGAATTCAGTGTACACATCTGGTACTGCAGCACACAAAGTTTTGTTTTAAAATGGTTTAATGTTGCATATAACACAAACAAATCAGACAATTATTTGAAAAATAACATACTGCGAAATATAACTTGTATAGGTCTTCCATGTCAATACTTACATGCCAAATGTGGCGGGACTCGTTTAAGAAGTTACGTGATTTAGTATTTAAGATTTATTATCACTAATTAACAATATTTTAACATGATAGAATAAAAATAGATTAGCCGCACTGTTTATCTTATATCTGGGTACCGAATTTACCTCTACTGGATTTCTTAGTTCACGAGATACGACATCAAACCTTTTCTGCACGTGGCTCTGTAACTCAAAATAACAGGGTGAATAAACAACGAATAAGTAATTTTAAGGCCTACGAAAAGTATTGTCAATTATAATAGATTTAGTTAAAATAGGTCAAATGATTCACTATATATAGACAAAGTAAACTAAAAAACGTATAATGCTACAAAAATATAAACGTTATTCATTTGTACCTATTAAATCAAAGTGGTCCACCAAGACACTTATTGTATGTTACAGGTAAACATCGGTTCATTACTCCACGAGATATGAGTGATGATACCTTACAAAATGTTGGACGAAGGATACCGTAAATGCAGCATTATATTCTGCACAAACGAAAGCCAACAAAACTGAAATAGTTGCGGAATAAAAGACTTAAGTATTGTAAAGGTGAGTGCGAGATATGTTCATAGGCAATAAATTAATACTTTACGGTGAAATAAATATGTTAAAATAGGCCTAATCTATTTTCCACAAAAATATCGCCATTTTGTTTCCGTTTTAATCAAATTACTTTTTTACAAATATAAAAATTGCTTTCGTACGCATTGAAATACTGGTACTAAATCAGTGAGCTGTAATAAATAATTCAATCTGCGTAGTAATTACTGATTTTCTCACTGTGTGTTCAGTAATTTCATGAAAAATTTTGACCTGCCAGTTAAACTGAAACTGAATTCCTGCGGTGACTTCTCATCAATTCACCGGTCACCAAACGAGGCTATAGCTAAATGTCTTTTATTGTGTATTACAAATAGTCTCAGTTGTTAATAAAAATTAAAATAGCTTTGCGGTTGCTTCATTTGTATTGACTGATAGAAGCGTATTTATGTAAATGTTGAAAGATTTCAAACTTGTTTTACATTAAAAGACAGCCGACGCTATACGACGCATTTTGTGTAGTCATGTATATACGAAGGAAAATAACTCAAAAACAAGAACCTCAAAACTGAGAGCGTCTGTGTGGGGTATTTTTCGTTCGCTCTCAACCCTGTCGTAGGAGATACTGTTTTTAAACTGGGTATCTGGCCACAAATTTCGTGATGATACGAACTGCTTTAGAAAGCAAAATTAGATTGGAGAGGGGCTATTTGGATGATTTCACATTTGCTCTCAAATTGCAGGTCATAAAATTTATATACTGTATTTCGGTACAGTAATTACAATGCTTTTTTATGCTCTGAACTAGAAAAAAAATTAGGTTTTAAGAATAGAATAGAATTAAAAATATAACACAAAACAGATGATCATGTAAATAATTCACTTTAAAGAAAAAGTTGGTTAAATTTAATAAAAAATTAAATCTAATTGAATGATATTTTTCCTTAAATATTATTAAGTATTAAAATTTAAAGCCGTCATAGAAAGGTAGAAGAAAAGTCAAGTGTTGAAAGAGTGGTTAAGAATAGCTGTTTTTCACACACATTGCCATTAAAATATCCCTACTATTGCGGCAATCTTAATCATACTTTAGACACTTACATTGTAACTCCTGTACAACGTTCGTGATCTCACAGTTTTATAGCCATTCTTCCTTCTTCTGAGATTTGGTATTGTATCACTGGACTCAACAGAAACCACGTGGTGTATTTTTATCTTCTGAAGAAAAATTATCTTTGAAAGATACTGGATGTCATAGGAATTTTCCTAGCACATACTATTTTGCCTTTTCTTTATTTGTTTTCTGATCCGTTTGACGCTTTTCGTGATTTTCTTATATTTGGGTTTTCAAAGCCAGTTTTCTCTTTTATACTTCTTACTTTTTCTTTAAGCTTTTGGTATATGTTTGGGGAAATTAGTATTATTTTTATTTTTACATTCTACCTTCTTTGACGCAAATTTTGTTTGAGTTGGCAGACCTGTCGAAAATTTTGTTTCATAGCAAGGGGATTGACGTAACTGTACGTTTGGAATGGAGGGAAGGGCATTTCATTTGAAGAGCCTGATACGTAATGGTATTGGATTGGAGGGTGAAGAAGTTTCACGTTGCTCAGAGGAAAATATTTCTGAAGTTAGAAATTTTGTAGCTGCTTATTTGGTAGAACTAAAAGGATACAGTCAAATACATTCAAATCCTTTCAACACATAACCTACTTTCACAACCTCTGTCATGGCAAAATTTCAAAAACCATCAAAAAATTCATTTCTTTATCGATGCTGGGATTGGTGTGTACGAAGGTATTAGTTTCTAGATCTTAACATGTCTTCAGAGGTTGTTTAAATACTGTCCTGTTAAGAGGCTGTAGAATAGGTATAAGTGGTGTGAGATGAGAGGAAAATAAGCTTAATTTTATGTTCTGTTAAAAAAACAGACACTGCATCTAATGGTGGGAGATGTGATTATCTAGAATTAACAGCCATTTTTCTCGCACACGACATTAAAAATATTGGTTTAGGCCTAGGAAAGAAAATAACAGGTTTTCATTAATGTACCACGATTCGTATACAATAACACCTAAGAACATGAAATGAAGGTTTGATGTTATTCTTCACGCATCCTCTGCCTTGTTAAGATTCAAAAAGGAGGAATGACTGTCCCGCTAGCCATACAACATGCAACCGCAGTCACTTTATCGCCTTTGTAAATTGTTATTAGTTCATCTTTGTGTTTTTCATATAATTTTAGATTGTTTTCGCAACCAAAACGTGTGCTTGATAGCAAATGAATAAAACGTTGTTTTTATAGCCAACATTGTTATCACCATAACCTTATTAATGAGAAACGACCTATACTTTGTTAGCCTATTCAAAAAGCCACGCTCAAACTGATTCAAATAGTCTCTTGAGAGTCGACTTTAAAAAGTAGCGTGTAATTGCCCCAATAATTATCAGATCGCGCTAGTTGTACCATTTTTGATCCAAAGAGACTCGTGATTCAAATGGTTTCTTTGGCAAGAACTCCCGTAATGAACTTCAGACATATTTCTTATTACAAATCGAAATAGTTTCGAAAACATTTTTAAAAAATTCAAATGTATTATTGTAGTAGTAACACATACACGCACACATGCGCACACACACACACACACACACATATATATATATATATATATATATATATATATATATATATATATATATATATATATATGTGTGTGTGTGTGTGTGTGTGTAAATTTTATTGGGCAAATTGGCTCCAAATGTTATTGACTTGTAATATAGACTAGCGCCTTCTGTGACAAAATGCTGGGAAGTGGAGCAGAGAGAAGGTACCGTAGCGTGGAACAAGTTGCTTTGCATTTCTGTGTCACTGAGGCTGAATTAAAGCTTAGAGAGCAACATTAAAATCGATATTTTGGTTGTCATAACATTGAAAGTGCTGAAAGTCCCAGAACTTTAATTAATATTGGGTTTAATCCGAAATAACCCAGATAATATATAGCTTTTTCTTGCTCTGGTTTTTCAGTTCGAGTGCTGCCAATATAAAATAAGTAAATGTTATTATTTTGTATATAACACTTAATTGAAATACTATAATAAAATTCATAACAAAACAACCCTGTATAATTAAATTCCTCAATTAAATGTGTTAGGTCTGCTTATTTTTTTTCAAGCGTCTGGAATGTCGAAATTCTGGTTTAATTTGCAAAAGTAATACGAAGTATGTAAAACATAAAAATATTACATTTTCCCCAACTGGTAAAATATTATCAATATATGGTTATATTTATTAATATTAAAATAATTCGTTGTATTTATTTGCTTTCGTATCACAAAAAATTTTATAAATGTATTATAATTAAATGTTTACTATACTGCAGATTAGAAACCTGTTTAAATAATGGGCTAAGGATCCTCACGCTCCATTGAAAGAAATCTGAGAGGTTAAAATCAAAGATTTTTTTTTTCCTCGAAAGTTTTCTATCATCGGCAGAACTTTACTATCCTGCCACAGAAATTACCAAACATAATATTTCGATTCATAAAAATATCTTTATAAAGTATGGTGCATTAACATTCATAGAACTTGTTTGCAAACTTTATTGCTGTGAATGCTGCACGAATGCACCCTATTATAGAAGTATCTCGTCTATTTATATAAAACAAGTGCCATTAACACTTAATACAGTCTCTTATGAATGATGATCTACATTACGTAATGACTTAGCTATCCTTAGGTAATTCATGAACTGAAATCCGGACCTTGCAGTTCTTTTCACGGTGATGAAATAAAGACAAACAGAAAGATATGGAAATTTTTTGTAATCTGTGGCAAATCGGATTAATTAGTCTTAAAAAATGGTTCACGCTTTTAAAACTGCTGAGGTGAACTGTGTAGTTTTAGGCCGTTTCACATTACTGATCTTACTTTGAAAAATTGTTTTTACTTAAAATATTTACGTTATTGGACACATGTTAGTAAGTATAACCTGATCAACCCATGTTTTTCAGTGACCAGTTTGCTTTTCCTTTGTTACGCCGGTCATGCCAATCAGATATTACAACTGTAATCAGTCAGTATAGAATTGTTTTTGAACAACCAACCTATTTCCCCCAAATACATTTTGCACTGGCATTCCAAACTATCGTAGGTTCGTGCAGTTACGACATTCCTAATGTTTGAATCGACATCCAACGAATCTGACCGCGCCTTCCGCCAGACACACGAATGCGGCAAGTGGAAAAGAGACACGACCTGAAGAAAAAAAAAAATAACGCAGACATAACCTGCCATTTTTACCCGCATATTTAATAGTTTTCGGAATGCAAAGTAATAATGGGCATATATGCCGAGTTTACGCCGAGAAATATTGCCGCGAGTAGTTACGTCTTCAGGGCTTGGTGTGATGGGGTGAGGGGGAGGGCAGGGTTTTTAACTTCGCGCCATGAAAACCGAACTAAACGACATCTCAGCGTCGCAAGTGCCGAGGGTGTAAAGGACGCCTTTTT
>NQII01004362.1:175977-207720 GCA_002778355.1 Clitarchus hookeri
TCTTTGCTGTTCCACACTCCACGCTCGGTGACATTAAATGTGTCTCGTATATACCGACCGCCCTCCCCTGCTCCCTGGAAGCTCGTCAACCCGCCATGTTTACATGCTAAGATACGCAGCTTTCCGCCAGCTAGCCGGGCGGAGAATAATTCCGTGCACGCGCCCCGCTTTCGCGGTCTCCGACAGTAACATGCCAACGTTCAGCCATCGTTCCCGTCAACGTTGTTCTTTTTCCCTTACGTGAAACAACGTGTTGGAAAATAATTCGGCAAAAAGAGCGACCCTGAGGTAATGCGGCGAGATTTCAAGAGGTGCCAAAAATATAATGATACCGGTATGTATGGGTGTTTTGTGTAAGTTGTCACAGAAAAAAAAATGCTGTTGCAACTTTTTTGGGGTTATACGCGCTAGTTTCGAGAATGGCGACTACAGTCTTGTTGAAAATCGCACTGTGTACGAGACTGGAGATTGGAGTGGAGAGGTCTGGTTGGCTCTTAACATAGGGGCCTTGAGAGTGGATAAGAGTCAAACGAGGCGAGTACGAGGCAACGCCGGAATGCAAGGTTGGGGAAAACGGGAGATCTCTGAGAAAACCCGCCGAGCAGCGACATTGTCTGGCACGATTCCCACATTTGAAAAACTGGAAGCGACCCCGTTGGGAATCGAACCAGGTCCCTCACCCCCGAATGAAATTATAGAAATTTTTTACAGTAAAAGGATGGAACTAACCTTTAATTAAAGACTGAAGTCATTAACGATTATTAATTTTTTCTGCTGAAACTGTTTATAGAATTAATTGACCGCTATGCGACTGGGCACCAGATATTATTTTAGCTGACTCGAGGGCGAGAGCATTTTTGAAAGCCCTGCTTAGTTACAGTTATCATGACCCGGATGATAAGTATTCAAGCGCCATTCAAAATACACCGTGACATTATTGAAAGCATAAATATTCCGCAATCATGCACACTATTTTTTCACGCGAAAAAAATAAACAGTGAAATTTTTTGTGTCTTTAAAACACTGCACTATTCCTCCTGGTTTGCTGCCAAATTCAGTAAACGTACCTCGCCCATTGGTAATACTATAGTCAACGTACATGTCATTCGTAATTTTATTTTTAAGGCTTCAAGCATATGCCAATGGGCGAACGCACGTAACTCATGAACAGGTATCACATCTTTTTATTTCAGCGTACTCTGACTCAATAGTAAGAAACGTGTATTTGCAATGTCAGTCGTTCAAATTTAAAAGTGCGCGCATGCTTCTTTACTTTCTTGTGCAAGCAAACTCCACTTCAGTTGAACTGGAACGTTGGATTATCCTCTGGAAGGAATTATTGCCAATTTAAACTAACGCGTGCATACAGTGATTCATCTGAGGGAACACGCCAACTCGCGCACGTTGGAAGATAAACACGTGCCGTTCATCATGCCTTCGTGCCAGAACTTCAGCGCTCGTGCGCTAGATTGTCCTGCTGAACACAGAGGTGTGTAGATATGGTCGTCAAGACGATCGTTTCCGACATCTTCAATAATCTAGATCTTGCATGCTCCTTTCCGCGTTTCTAGCAAGCTACTTTTCGTGGAACGTTCTGTATATGCAGTTACATGTAGGAACATTTTTCGCAAGAACATTGTAAAAATTACCATCAGACCGTGACCGAACTACACTGAAATATCATTAATAACCTGACATTCCCCTGAAAGGAGGGAACAATTATCCCCTACAAAAATAAATTTCTAAACCGAACGGAAAATTTCAGGTAAAATTATAAATTCTAGTAATTTTACAAAACATTTTGTTCTAAAACTGTTTCATTTCTAGGTACTTGTGCAAAAACTGGATTTGTAGAACTACAGAAACATTATTGCAGTACTCATATTAATTAATCACACTCATTAATACTCACATTCGCAAAATTTACAAGTACTATCTTGTAATGGTACTAAAAACTTTTTTTTTGGCAAGTAGTTAAAAATATATTTTTTTTTGTAAAATTACAAAAGAAATTTGTACATACGTTCAAGAAGCATGTCGTGTGATTATATAAAGTCGTGAGCCTTCGGCTGAAATATTTACTAGCCACAGTGATCGAAATAAACGTACGAGTAGAGATGAGCGAAGCAGAAAGGGGCATTGTTGTCTGTGCTCACCGATTAAGTAAAGTCAAACCGGCAAGCTTCGTTAGAAGTGGTGCCAGTACCACTCGTCGAGAGCTGCTTGCACTTGGATGCCATGGGAGAGCTTAAGCACATAAACCAATGATCACTACACTGACTGATCGCCGCCGATTACAGCGGTGTAAAACACGTCTCATGTGGACTCTAGAACAATGGAAGAACATCATTTGGAGTGACGAATCACTTTACACGTTGTGGCATTCCGATAGACGTGTACGAACTTGAAGAATGCCAGGAGAATGTTACTTACCAGAGTGCATTGTTCCCACTCTGAAATTTGGCGGAGGTGGAATTATGGCGTGGACCTGTTTTTAGTGGTTTGGTTTTGGTCCACTGGTTTTCGTTTTTCGAGAAACGAATGCCACAGCCTATCAGGTAATATTGGACCATTTTATGTTTACCCACCATATGGCAACAATTTGGAGCTGGCCCTTTTCATTTTCAGTACGACAGTTTACCCGTTAATAAAGGGAAGTCTATTGCCGAATGGTGAATTAAATCGAATGGACGGCCCAAAGCCCTGATCTTAACCCAATTTAATATATCTGGAACGCGTTAAAGCGACGGTTGACAACCGGGCCAGGCCGCCAAAAATGGGCTACAGAACTGTTCGCCATGTTGCAGGAGAAATGTAAGAAAATACCTACAGGTATGTACCAAAACATATTGGAAAGTCTTCCTAGAAGGGTATAAGCTCTAATAGCGGGGACTGGCACACCTGCTCGTACTAACGTAGTGAGAGTTCTAGTTGAGAAATTTCCTACGGGTACCTGGTCCTAATGGCACTTTAGAGTATATCTGTGTGAACGGCGTCAATCGTATACCTTGTGTGTGGTAGCCGCTGTATGTAGCGGTTCACATTACGTCTGTGGACTCCCTCGTGTTCGGTTGCCACAGGTTCCCAAAACGCGCTAACGTGGCATATAACACATGTACGTATAGAGGTACACCCTAAGATAGGGGCCGCAGTCACCGAGTGCTTACAAGATGGGATTCCTTCGAGTTAGTCATCCCTACAATGTGACGGAATAAGATCCTAAGATGGAGCTGCGACGGAATGCAAAGGTAAAAGAAATGGAAATACTGGCCTCCGGCGACGTATTTGTGCGGCTATTCTGCTATTACTGGCGCACTTTATTTCATAAAGTGCACCATATCAGAAATTAATTTTGCTATGACAAAATGCTTTGACTATAGATGTATAATGCATACTGTGCGGAGTATTTGAATAAAAATTAAGAAAACCTCGAAGTCCAAAAATAGAAAGGTATTATGAATGTAAAAAGATGAAGTGGACGCCCCAAAAGTGCAAAACAAGAAAATATGAGATTAATATATTTCAAAAAACTTATAGTTTAAGTATATGAACATAAACACGTGTATAGACTATGAACAGAAACACCCGCATATGCTTCAAACAAAATATTTCATTCTGAATACTAATATCCAGAAATTAAAATTTTTTACGAGTACTGGAGTAATCTAGCTCACGATGTTAATATTCCGCTTGCCTTAGGCTCAAGAGAAATGTAGCTTTAGTAACTTGTCTAACCTCCTCATGCCAGGATACATGAGGTGATACAACAAGGCATCAAATAAAACAAATACCATGTGTTATATTTCGGCAGATTTCGTCATAGTTGTTGCAAAGTGTACTCCAGACCACGAATACTTTAACATTGGGGAAGGTGGCGTTGCATCTGGTGTCATAAATTTTCCGTTGATGACAGATCATGTACACTGCATGCCATTTAAGTTTTGGAAATTATATAAACACTCCAAAGAAACAAGAGCTGTGTGCAAGTAAGCTTATACTGTTGTATAATAGTTTCCTAGTACCCACCTAGGAAAGGTAACACGTGAAGCAGGAGGATGTTTTCAACATGCCACTGGGCATTTCATAATCGTTGTACACTGAAGAGCCAAAAAAAAAAACCTGGCACACCTGCCTAATATCGTGTAGGGCCCCCGCGAGCACGCATAAGTGCCGCAAGACGACGTNAGTTTCCTAGTACCCACCTAGGAAAGGTAACACGTGAAGCAGGAGGATGTTTTCAACATGCCACTGGGCATTTCATAATCGTTGTACACTGAAGAGCCAAAAAAAAAAAACCTGGCACACCTGCCTAATATCGTGTAGGGCCCCCGCGAGCACGCATAAGTGCCGCAAGACGACGTGGCATGGACTCGACTAATGTCTGAAGGTATGCAGGAGGCAATTCACACCATGAATCCTGCAGCGCACTCCACAAATCCAATCTGCGCCAATTTGAGAAAGAGTTGCACGTCTGTGACGTTTAATGATTCCCGCCAGTCGTCGTTTGTCCCGTTCTTTCGCGATCTTTTTTCAGCCGCAGTGATGTCGAAGATGTGATGTTTTACCGGATTCCCGATATTCACGTTACACTCGTGAAATGGTTGTACGCGAACATCAAAATGTTATCGCTACCTCGAAGATGCTATGTCCCATCTCTCGTGCGCCGACTATAACACCACTTTCAAACTTACTTAAATCTTGATAACCTGCCATTGTAGCAGCAGTAACCGATCTAGCTGCCGACCACATCGTGTTACTCTGATTGATTCCATAACTCTGTTATTTGCATACGCACGCCTATACCAGTTTTTTGGCTCTTCAGTGTATATCTAAGAGTGGCGAACGACGATCGTATGATGTGGCTCCCCAGATGATTATGCCTGTAGTATGGGGTGAGTTTCGCTATGAAGTGAAGCAAGAGTTGCAGCGCTGAACTCATATCCTACAAACTCTGGCACTGTTACCATTCTTTGGCGTGATTTGTTATTCAACGACGTAGCGTTCCACTTTCATTTTTCACTTGCACCTCTGCAGGCAAAGGCGGTGATGATCAGTTGTCATTGGCAGAGCGCGTAAGGTCAACAGAATCGCGTATTTTCCTTGACTGGCATCTGAAAATGATATATAGTCTTCTAGCGTAGCTGCTAAATGTGGATAGACTACGGACGAAGAATCTGCTGCCTTTCTTGATAGCTCTCTAACAATTAACATATCATCCCTCTCCCATAATCACTCCTTTGTGGATATTACTTCCTACACAACCTGACTGTAAAATATAAACCACATAATAAGTGGGCATTCAGCAGAAGTCCACCTTGCCTCTCACAAGCCTGTTGTCCAGCTTCTCTTAAACTTCTTCACTTCTTCGTACACTTCTCGTACGTTTTATTTTCGGCACGTTTATTGCTCATTTATCTCACCTGACAAGTATTGCGCATGTCACACCATTAACTCAGTTCTGAGGGCCGCATATGCACGCGACAGAAACGGCTATATCAGAGCCCTCGTACAAAATATAGGCTACGCATGCGCCATCGCACGAAACTATAATAGTTTTTATATCATCAATCTATGTGCCTACTCAACAGTTTTCGTGGTTGCCAAATAATTTTTACAAGCTGTTCAAATTTTATGGCATGATTGTATTAGTCGAATCAATGAAAACATATAAGTGTATATGAAAATTTCGCCTGTTATCTGTAACTTTAATGAAAGTACGTTCTGTAATATAGACTTAATCTACAATTGCCAATTTTTTTTTCTTTTCAGCCAAATATGTTTTCTTGTATAGAGCGCATTAAATTTTTGCTTAAATTAAATGATTTGCTTCCTTCGAACGTAGAACTCATGCACATCGTGGTGTGTGATAGTGAACATGTCCGTTATATTCGAGCTGTTTTCTTGCATTCTGTGCCAAAGAATCAAGTCCTAGAATAATGACGAATCAATAACCTTCTCAAAGAATTTTTTTTCTGTACATTTGCACATATTGTCACAGTGCGCTCCAGTACTAAAGAAAATTAATCAATAATAGCATCGGACCACTGTTCTCGGATTTTACAACGCGATTATTCTTCTTTCTATTGCACCTATGCGCAGCGTGTGTAGATAATAAATTATCATGTTTATATTTTCGATATATGCTGTTTTGGTGGGCTCAGGAAAGTGACTTTCTTTTAGAATTAGATATATTGCAAAGTACGTGACTCACGCTATTTCTCATGTTATGAACTCTCCTATTGTGTGTAAGCACTCGGCTCTGCAGAGGTAAACCAGTAACTTGAAAAAAAATAATTTTTTTTTGATTTTATGTCAGATGTTTCTGAAATATGTAAAAATATCTCAGACAAAGTGTGATAAGATGTTGAAGAGGACTAGCAGATGGTTTTGCTACAGAGCATACAGTTCGATATGAATTCTTCCCTCATCATCTTTTTCTCAAATACACAACTACTGTCAGCGAAACCGAGAGAATTATTTATTACACAAGAGGAACGTGAGGAATGTAACAATTAAACAATCAACGTTCAATGGAACTTTCTAAAGTCCGAATTTTCCCAACCAAAATTAATGCAGTATTAAGAAAATAGGATGATAATAGGAAATAATTAGTAATAATGTTAAATAATTTATTTTAAAGAAGGAACTTGAAAATGAGGAAGACCTAGATTTATTTTTATCACATGTGGCACAGAAAGTTCCTGAACACCTATAGCAGTTGATAACGAATGAGAAAATAAGAGTGACGACATACACTCAAAGACAGAGAAACGTTTTGCGAATTCTAAATATGTACCTATAGGAATCATATACGTGGATAATATTGTCACTGTACTTAGTCACAGGTAATCAAAAGGCCAAGAATCCGCAATTTTCGGGAAATATATGATACCTGCCAACTGCTGAAGTTTGGAAGTAGGTATTGATTCTGCTCTGCGGCGTGAGGCGCCAGCACTTGATGCTAGCCCTCAGTGATAGGGTGTACAAATACGTCTACACTGTTGTCTCTAGGTCCAATTTACTAATAACATACACTTTATACGTGTGTTCACATAATCGAGTTTTATTGTTGCTTGAACAGGTTAACTGGTACATGAACTCACGAGACAAACTCCCCTCCCCTTTTTCCATGTAGGCTACATATGGTTTGACGCCGCGACTGGCGTCGTGGGGGGGGGGAAGATTCTTCACACTTGGTGTAGAACTACTTATCTGACACTGCTGCGCTGTCTTCCCTCGGCTGGCGGCTTGGAGGGGCGTCCCGACGCCTGGCCTCGAAGTTCCTCATTCTCGGGTCCACGCAGGACTCTGCGTTTGACGACGTCGGACTGGCTTTTCTCGGATGCTTCCCGCCGCACGTCCTGCTTGACGGCCTCCGACTGAGGTCCACGTCTTTATGCATTTGGCGAACTCGTTTTCTCTCGGCTCCCGGTACACCCTTCTCGTTTGACGAAGTCTGACTGACTTTTCTCGGATTCTTCCCGCCGCACGTCCCGTTTGACGGCCTCCGACTGAGGTCGACGTTGTGATGCATTCTCGATCCTCTACTGACTCCGGCTGACTGACTGACTGCTCGATCTGCGACTGACTGATTCGACGTCTCTCCACTGACTGCCCCCTTGCTCCCCCCTTCGTGTGGTTTTGTAGCGTCCATCACCATATTCAACTTCTCCCCTCTCTGCTGCACGTGTCCGGGGTGCTTGTCGTCCCTCCGGGTCATAAAACACGTGGCTGCTGCCCGTGTGGTCCGCAGCCGGCCTGGCGTCGTCCCTTGGTTCTGGCCTGGAAGTTTATTGTCCCGTTATGCACGCACGTCCGCTAAATGCTTTCATGGTTTATTGTGGTACAAGCCCGGGACATGCGCAGCTGGTGGTGGGATCTCGGTGTTCCTTGGGCAGCTGCAAAGTGCCGCTGTGTTCGCGCCCTGGTGCCTTCCGTTGTCTCCGGATGTCGTCTGCACATGCAGGAACAGTTGCACATGCAGAAACCTTTGGTAGGGTGCTTTTGCAGCTGCGAGGCTCCTGGCGTCACTCTGCCGGCACGTCCACAAAACCCTTAATCCTTATTGCGGTCGTACGGCCGCGAGCTTCGTCAGAGCGTGTGTTCTGACGAATAAAATATAGAGATTCAGAATGTGTCATAACTAACAAGTTAATCACAGCTACAGTTTTTTCGATTTTTTTTATCCCAAAATTGTGTACTAAGACTTTTTGATAAAAAATATAATGATTTTAGCTGTAAATGCGTATTTTCTGAGGTAATGAATAAACAATAAAATTAAGGTGATAAACAATGGATATTTCCTTACCTAAGATTGGCAAACTAGTTCCCCTTCTGAAGATGGTATTCTTTAAAGTTATATCAATTAAATTTATAGTGACACTCATCAATATCGAGAGTCCTTCAAACAACTTTATTGGCATCCTAGAATTACCAAACGAACAATTGTCTTCATGTATTTTCAGTTTGGCTCATGATGAGGTCATAATAGGTTATTAACTGGGCTCTTCCTTTGATTTCTTCCAACACTTACTGCATTACATACGTATACAGTGGGCAACTTACTCGCCGTACGTTTTGCCAGTGATTAGTTTTATTAACATACTAGCGGTTAAACAAATGAGAAATTGCGCATGTAAGTGATTAGCGTCCTTCGTTTAGCCGCCATCTCTGTCGTAATGAGAGCAGCTATACATAGCTGTGGCCATGCTCCATTTCTTATTTCCACGACTTTTAATACTTTTGCCCCAAGTACAATCTAACACAGCCATGCCTCTGGTGTATTCATGCGCCTGCGAAGTAACACAGTAAAACTGCTACAAACTTAAAACTGTACCAACTCTGGCTACATTATTATGCATAAGAAATAACCGACACATGCCAAGCTCAGTGGTGACCAAATTTAACTTTACACCTTTACACTGGAGAGCCAAAAAAAAACGGGTATAGGCATGCGTATGAAAATAACAGAGGTATGGAACCAATCAGAGTAACGCGATGCGGTCGGCAGTGCATATATAAGACAAAAAGCGTCTGGCAAAGTTGCTAGATCGGTTACTGCTGCTACAATGGCAGGTTATCAAGATTTAAGTGAGTTTGAACGTGGTGTTATAATCGGCGCATGATATATGAGAGACAGCATCTCCGAGGTAGCGATACAATTTGGATTTTCGCGTACGACTATTACACGAGTGTACCGAAAATATCGGTAATTAGGTAAAACATCAAATCTTCGACATCGCTGTGGCCGGAAAAATATCGTGAAAGAACAGGACAAACGACGACTGACAAGAATCATTAAACGTGACATATGTGCAACCATTTCTCAAATTGGCGCAGATTGGATTTGTGGACTACCCTGCAGGATTCATAGTATGAATTTTCTCTTGCATAACTTTAGACATTAGTCGAGTCTATGCCATGTCGTCTTGCGGCACTTTTGCGTGCTCGCGGGGGCCCTACACGATATTAGGCAGGTGTACCAGTTTTTTTGGCTCTTCAGTGTAAAGTAGGATCCGTAATGGTGTAGTGGTTTTACTACTCGCCTCCCACCTAAACGAACCGGGTCCCGTTTCCCCCCACTAATCAATCCTCACCTTACTTCATCCTCATAGGCTCTCAAGATCTCGATGTTAAGAGCCACCCAAATCTCTTTACTAGCTCACTGACCAGTAAACGTTATGATTAGCGGTGTCAGACTGTGCCATAATTATCGCATGTGCGATAATTTAGTTTCCTAAATTGTATCATAATCTATGCCTGCCTGTATTATCTTTATGCACTGTAGGGCCTCCGCGAATACACCACGTATCTTTGTAGGAAAATATCGATGCCTGCAACATTTAACTGGCGGATGAGTGAGTGAGTGAAAAGAATTGGGTGTCTCTTAACAGCTAGTTCTTGAGAACTGACATTAACTAGCAGGTGGTAGCTGGCATGGAAACATTTTCTGGCGAATGACTGACTGAAGTCACACATTTTCTATTATGTTTACATCTTTTATCGAAAAAGTTCACTTCCCTTATATCGTCCTTAGTTTGAAATGAAATGATACTTGTAAAATTTCTAAGCTAAAGATAGGTCTAAATATAGTGAACCTTGATGAAAATACAGTGCCTAGCATTTATTGTTTCACAAATATGTTTACCAAAGATGAATCTAATTAATCTCTAAAACAATGGAAGGGGTTGTTTCTTTTCGGAGGTGTGTGAGATGGTATTCTGAGAGAAAACGGAAACAATTTTTAATGAAGCATGCAAGTTAATCAGCCAGAATTGTGAAATTCATGTTTACTTGAAAAAAGTCTTAACCAGTTCAGTCTCATGCATTTATACATTTCTAAATATTTTTACATTTGTCAAAATTAGAAGAATCTCTTAACTTTGTACTTCAGCATATACCGTTCTTACATTATCATTGATTATGCACATTTACTTATTGGCCTACACAATTAATTTTGAAGTATTAACTTTCAAATAATTTTATTTTGCCCATATAATTTCATTAATTGCCTGGGCTGAAACATTGACTATATGCATATGTAACTCTGCAGGTTCATAATGAACTGGGCTCTATTTAGAATGAGTATGTAGCTCTGATATTATTACTCGTACGTACTGTGTAATTTAAAAAATTTTATATTATGGGACTAGATTTTTTTATTTTTTTAATGGTCAGTTTTTTGTGTCGGAACATAGACGTTTTCTCTGAAGGTTCAAGATTAATACAACTTAGTATACTAGGTTTCTTCACTTCGGAATATATACTCGATTCGGAAATATAAATATGTAACACTGTTCGTGGCACGAAGTGTAGTATCTTAAGTTTGTCAATCGGCAATTTTTTCCCCTATTTCTGAATTTCTGAATTGGGTGGCCTCTTTTCTCTTACCTTAAATGGTTTCATGCGTGTGTGTGTGTGTGTATATACATATATATATANATATATACATATATATATATATATAATGGTTGCAAAAATGTCTTAGATTTTCCCGTCGTAACAAGGGTTAAATATTTTATTCATGAAAGGAGGTTTACACTCGTATTNGTATATACATATATATATATAATGGGTGCAAAAATGTCTTAGATTTTCCCGTCGTAACAAGGGTTAAATATTTTATTCATGAAAGGAGGTTTACACTCGTATTTACAGATGTGAGCGGGTCGAATATTCTGTTAGAATTTTCCCCTTCAAATTGTTTAACATATGGGTAATAATGGGTTATTAAGGGTTATTTATGGGCCTGTATGGGTCATTATGAGTCATTCATGTGTCATTTATCGGTCATTTATGAGTTATTATGTTTTATTTATAGGTCATTATGTGTAATTTATGGGTCATTTATGCGTCATAATTGGTCATTTATGGCGTGTGTCGTGCTAAGTGCGGTACTAAAAGCAGTGCTTAGTGAGGTGCTAATTGCCATGCTAAGTGCGATGCTAAGTGCCTGCATACTATTGACCAGCTGCAATCACATTGTAACTGTGTGATTGGCTGGTCGATGTCAGCACAATTTCTTATTGGCGTAATATGATTGGTTCAATGTCAACATTATGTCATAGGGCTTGTATATGGGTATATTATAAGTAGTTGGGGCGTCAGCTGAGAGGTTAATTTGACAGCGGCTGATGAGAAAGGTGGATCGTCTCGGTTAGCTTTTGTGGCTTCGCGTCTGAGTCAAAGTCTTATTCGGCATCTGTGATGCCTTCAGACATTCCAAAGGTAATGGTATCTATGAATTTGCCCTCGACTTCTTCGCACATGGAACCGATGAAGCCATCAACTTCTTCGCGAGTGGTACCAGCAGTGCCATCGACTTCTTTGAGCAGCATGCTTACAGTAGCATCGCCAACGACTTCTTCAGGCATGACGCCGAAAGCACCATTGACTTCTTCGGATGGGTAGTCTACATCAGTGTTGTCATCAACTTCTTCAGGCATGGAGCCGATGGTATCTTTGTCTTCTTCAGATTGGTCACTTACGGCAGAGTCGCCATCTAATTCTTCGGTAATGTCATCGACTTATTTGGATGGAGCACTTAAAGCAGTATAGTCATCGACGACTTCGTCAAGGCATCGTTGTTGTTACTGTGACTAGATATTTGCCTACAGCCAAAGTGCAAGGAAGCACGAAAGTACTACTTGTGTGAAGGGTCCTTCCTGTGTTATGCGACAATGTGTTAAGTGCAAACGTCTTTTTTAACGAGGTGATAAACCAAAGAGACAGATCAAGAACTGTAAAATCAGAGTTCTTGCAGCTAAGAAACGCTCTGTACAGGCCATTGGCGATACCACATCGTATGGATTCTACCTAAAAAAAATCAGCATTCAAGGGCAGTATAAGAATATGTAATTTGAAATAACTTTCTGGTACGATTAACATACGTACACACGTGAACCACATAAGCAAAGGATAATAAACCAATTAACATAAGTAGTCGAAGAAGGTCCCATAAAATATAATNAGAGTTCTTGCAGCTAAGAAACGCTCTGTACAGGCCATTGGCGATACCACATCGTATGGATTCTACCTAAAAAAATCAGCATTCAAGGGCAGTATAAGAATATGTAATTTGAAATAACTTTCTGGTACGATTAACATACGTGCACACGTGAACCACATAAGCAAAGGATAATAAACCAATTAACATAAGTAGTCGAAGAAGGTCCCATAAAATATAATNCACACGTGAACCACATAAGCAAAGGATAATAAACCAATTAACATAAGTAGTCGAAGAAGGTCCCATAAAATATAATGTTTGGCTGGAGTGTAACTATGAATTGCCTCAACCTTTGGATTTAGGAATCAGCCAGCGGGCATTCAAAACTGCAAATTAAGTATTGTACAATATTTATAGCATTCCAGAGGCTGTAGAGGCCTTGAAAGAAAACCTTTATGCTTGCTAGCGTAGAATGTCTCAAGCTGCGTATAAGCAGATTATAATAATTATGTGTAAAGTGAGCTTGTGGCTGGAAAGACATTGCATGTTTACTATGGAGAATGTGAGGTTTCAGCATTTTAATGTTTGCAGTCTGATGTATGTTAAAAATATATGTTTTCAATGAATAAACAAGTGTTTTATTTCTCGCTAGTGCTAATGTACCTTATCCTAGCATGCCAACTTTCCCTGATATAGGGAATAAGGTATCCTTGGCTTTCAGATCTGCCATTAAAAGCCGATAATGTAAGTGAGCATGATAATAAAATTCATGAAATTATGTGGGCAAAATATAATTATTTGAAAGTTAATACTTCAAAATTAATTGTGTAGGCCAATAACTAAATTTGCATAATCAATGCTAATAAAAGAACGGCATATGCTGAACTATACAAAAAAGTGCAGATTAATGCTGTAATACATTCCAAGCAGGTTGGATGCCGCAGTCTTGGAAGTAAGCTGTTAAAGTTTTAGAAATTTGACACTGCGACAAGGAGGTAGGGGAGGGTGAAGGCTGAGTCGAAACTGGCCAGACTTGTTTCAGTGCAGTATATGGCGAATACAAGACTGTATGCCCGGTCCTGCTCTAATACACCACAGTTAATTTTCCAATAAACACAAATGACGAACAAAATGGAAGATTTTTATGGTTAAAGAACAAGAACATATGTTATAGTCAATGATTGCAAAAGTGATGTAAACCAATGTGGTGATTTGAGGGGATCGAGTATTCAGGAGGCTACTACATCGAGGTGGAATGGTAGAGAATGAATAAAATAAAATATGATGATCTGTGACTAAATCAAGTAGGATTGCTAGGGATTCAATAGAAAGTAGCTAAGAAAAAAACGAAATCAAAGTTGGCAAACATGCCACGACAGAGCGTGAGAGAATGCTTGTTTCGCCGGCTTGTCTGGTAGCTTAAACAAGTGAAATCATGGATGACTGCCATGGAATGAAATAGCATAAGTATGTGGGAAACATGGTGACGATATAATGTAAGATTGTAGTAGTGATGGAAACTAAGATTTCCGACATGGAATAACAAAGCTTAGATAAAATACAAGAAGGTGGATCGAGTACGGATGAGAAGACTGAGCATGATGGAAAGATGACTAAGCCAAATGGAATCCAAGATGATAGTCGGTGTCAATGATGTAATTTCTCTCTNCTGAGCATGATGGAAAGATGACTAAGCCAAATGGAATCCAAGATGATAGTCGGTGTCAATGATGTAATTTCTCTCTCGATTTTTGGTATTTGTTTGATATTTTGATTTTTTTCTAGATGTTTTGGGTTAAAGGTCACCTATGGCCAATGTCAAGGCCGACAACAACCTACATGGTGGTCAAATTGTCAGCTTGTCTTGTTGCGAAATCGATAATTAATACATTAGCNCAAGGCCGACAACAACCTACATGGTGGTCAAATTGTCAGCTTGTCTTGTTGCGAAATCGATAATTAATACATTAGCATCAACTAGGGGATGAAAATGCAAACGAATGATAAAGGATGAAGTGCATATGGTGGGCGGAGTTCATTCGACATAATTAGCAAATGTGACGGCGTGGGGGAGGGGAACGCTACTGCAATGAGAAACATTGGTGGTGGGTCGAATGAGCATGAGCAATCAACCAATAAAAACCCCTTTTTGGTGGTCGTTGATTGGGGGAGGGGGGAGGAGGGGTGGAGTGAAGCGAGCACATGTAATCAACCAATGAGAATCATTGGTGTATGGAGTGAAGAGGAACCGACTAATTAACCAATGAGNAAGCGAGCACATGTAATCAACCAATGAGAATCATTGGTGTATGGAGTGAAGAGGAACCGACTAATTAACCAATGAGAAACATTGGTGAGGGAGTGAAGAGGAACATACTAATTAACCAATGATAAACATTGGTGAGGGGGTCAATTGCCTACTGGACGGGGTGTTGAGGAAACCTTCGGAAATGTAAGTTTTTTTAAAGAAAAGTTTTACTAATAATATTTTATAATTGATTATAATTTATGAATGCTTTATTTTTTTGAATAATTGTGTGATTTTGGGTTTTAACGTCATACAAGATCATAGGTCAAGTTCAATGTCACTTGTAGTTAATATGGCGGTTGGGTGACATCATATCACGAAGTCTGATCGGTTCTAGTCGCCCATCCCCTCTAAGCCACAACATACAAAATGTTATTTTTTGTAAATATGTTAATAATTTTTGAAAATACAAATTTTATATTTTAAAAATATTTCTTTAGAAATTTTTTTGTAATTTTTTGGTTAGTTTTCAAAACAATTTTGCAAATTTTTTGTGTTCAAAATAATTGAAGGACAAAGTCTTGGTCAAGGTCAAGGTCACCTGGATCTAAGTTGGCAGTCGGTTTGTGGCAGTGTAATTTTTACCTCGGTTTTAAATTTTTCGAATTTTTTTTTGTTTTTTTTTTTTGGACGGTTTGGGTTTTCAAGATTAAAGGTCATCGGGGTCAAGGTCAAGTTCACCAACATCAAACATGGCGGACGAGATGGACATTTCTGACCTTGCGAGGGCCGGTCGTGTCGGAAGCATAGTAGATCCACTTGTCATCGAATCTGAGACCGCCTACGTGTAAATATTAAAATAATTTTTTTAAACAAGTTTTTATTTTTTTTCCAGGTTTTGTTTAAATGTTTAATATCTTTTTTTAATTGTTTACGATTTTTTGGTGTTATTCAATTATTTATAGTTTCAAGGTCATACTAGTTTATGGGTACAGGGTAATGTCAAGGTCATAGGTTAATTTCAATGTTATGGGTAAAAACGAGCCCCTCAAATTCTTCAAATTACTTGTTTTTGTAGGAAAAACAAAAGTGGCTCGTTCTTTGCAAATGAGGAGCTCGGTGCTTTTTGAGGGGGAAATGAAACATTTTAAGAAGGAAAGGGGAAATTCTGAAAGAAAGCGTGATAAAGGGAAATTCAAGATGGCGTTGGCTATCTACTAGCTCCTACGCCAGACACCGTTGCCTCAAACTCATCATAATCATATTACTTGCAAAGCCTTACTTTTCGTTCTTGAAGTCCTGTGTTCGAATCGTGTTTAATTCATATATATGTTACCGATTGCTCCTTGAATGAACGAAATCCTTTAAGAAGGGCAATATGCTAAGAATTCTATTATTTTGCCAGCTAATTAAAACTGCTAAGACATTTTAAGCTCGATTTTTTTAATAAGTATTGGTGAAATATCTCAAACTTCTCCTGAATTCAACGCAGACGCAGTAACAATTACCGTCATGCGTGTGTCTGTTGACTTACACATTCATAGTAGAATGATTGAACTTATGCCGAATTCCACAACCATTTATCCTGCATTATACACCCAAAAGATCTACAACTCCCAGAGGTAAGCAAAACACGTTAAGTAAGAGATGCGTTCATCGCCAGGCACAGAACATTTGCAGAACAAATGATGGTGAGTGGTGTTTTGGGAAGGGGGNCGAGGTTGCCCGCGAATTAAAGCCGAAACGCTCCAGGCGCCGCGGCGGGCTACGTCAAGAGGGCCCAGAGCCAACGTCGTCGCAGGAGAGTGCGTACGATCGAAAAATAACAAGGGGAATATATTCACGGCATTTTAAAGGCTGGATTTCGCACTTCGTTATTTCAGTTCCGTAGCAATTATTGAGAATTCCTGACTATAGCAATTTAATTTTGCGAGTTGTTTTTTTTTTTTTTTTTTTTTACTTAATATTAATATAAAATGTGTTTAGGTATTTGTGTAACGTCAAGAGCGTTTTGATATTTTAAACTTTAAATCATGCTATTTGTGACAAAATGTTACGTTAATAATGAGGATTTCATATCCGTACTGCATCTGACTTAACAACAGGAGTTTTAAAAGTTTAACTTTATAAATACTTTAATTATCAGGACATGAAAGAATCTGATACAGTGGGGTCTGCTGGCCCTTAATGTGTTAAAGGTACCTGCTAAAGAAAAAAGTAAATTTAGGTGTACTTTAATTTGCACTTAAGTTACGCTACATTTCTTACAGCTTGTTCTGTCATGATTGGGCATTTTTTAATGTCCTGGTTAGTTTTTATTTTCAGCGCACACTGTTTCCTTCCGTAACATGAAAATACTGTCATTTCTGTGCATGTAAGGTCTAGTAGTCATACCACGATAAAGTAAGACTGTGAAATGCTTAAACACAGACATATTTTGTATTGGAATATTATAAAATACTGTAATACTTATAATAAAAAAAAATTAGTGCACGCAAATTCATAAATTATGAATTAAATAAGATTTGAGAGCTATAATTTATTTTCACGATCCTCTGCTAATATATGTGCAGGTACTTTGCTCTGGATTTTAAGTGAAATAAACTCAGCCGTTAGCAGGGATATTGTTCGAAGGCTGATATACTTGCGCAAGGGTGGGTAGTGATCATGTGGCTAATGTATAATCCTTCTTCGAAAGTGATCTGCGTTCGAGTTCCAGCGGGGTCGCGCCCAATTATTCAATATGGGAAACGTGACAGACGCCGTTGGCCGAAGTNATGGGAAACGTGACAGACGCCGTTGGCCGAAGTGTTTTTTTCAGGTTATTCACGTTTCCCTTGCTCTTGCATTCAGTCTCTGTTACATCACATCTTGCTTTAACTCACTGGTATTAAACTCATAGTTGTTAGGGCTTTCAAGTGTCTAGTTTTTCCTATGTTTTGGGGATATTTTAAGTTTATCAAACATACTATGTATGAAAATGCGTGCTAAAAATATAAAATCAATGAGGAAAACACCAATTAAAAATTTTCTCTGAGTTTTTGCGAGAATTTAGGGTTTAATCTTATAGGAAACACATTTCATTATGTTTTATATACAGAAATTTTGTTTCAACTAAAGCTATTCTAAAAATAAAGGAAGTGCCATAAAGTATCTTCTTTGAAATCAATTTCTTGGCTTCCACGCTATCATGATTTAATTATTGCATTCAAATCTTACAATGGAGAGCAAAGCTTATATAATTATATAGCTTTTTGATATACTTTTTTTAGCTAACACTTTTTCTTAATAACATAAATACTTGTCTAACACTTGGGCGGTCTCTACGCCCTCCACACATCTCTCAGCTTTCGTACACACGAAATTTCATAGCATACAACTTTCATAAAGAGAAGTATGTATACTTGTGTATGCGCATAGACACCAGTATGATGTGAAAAAGCGAACAATGGCTCTAAATAACGCAAGAAACTAAACTTATTTTCAGCAACTGCAAGTAAAGAATTTTGCCTTTTGTTTTGAACACAGCTAGATATTTTGCTTGCACTTTTAGCGTTAGAGTGCTGTAAATATAAGTTTGATATATGAAATATTTATTGCTTTATAGAACATCTATAATTTGTAAAATGTCAAACATAAGTTAAGTATAGTTTAATGGTCAATGTTAATGCACGTTAGAGAAATTTAAAAAATTAGGAGGATAAAAATTATGATAAATATCTCAATTCGGATAGAGTATTTTTGTCCGATTTCCTAAGCAGCTTTCTATGAATTAGGATATATGAGAAATAATGAAAAAATCGTCACTGCAATTCTGGAAACGTTTATATTTAAAAAAAATTTGTTTACCACTTTTACGAATTTGGATAAAAATAGGTACATTTAAAGCAATGCTGCAGAGGAAGAGCGTACATATACTAACACATACATACACGATAATATCCCAGATACAGATTTACATGCAAATAAAAAACTTCTTTACAGTGCGAAGGTACAATTTCTGAATTGCAAAAAGTAGTTTTTTCGACATTTCAGTTAATTTGTGCTGAAATAGATAGATAGTACAATATTCTGAAATGTGCTCAAGAAAATGCCGTTTTTCTGATGTTACTTCTTCAGGAATTAAGGAGGAATAACGTAGCTTTCTCCTCCCGATCCCACTGGCATGATATTTTCAGCTATTTACGTGCAGGTAGTTTGAAGACTTAACCTCTGAAAGAGGAGAGAAATATGCACTACATTAAATAAAGTACGCAAAGTTGTTTTCTATGCATAAATGAGATAATTCGTAGCCGAACAGANGAAATATGCACTACATTAAATAAAGTACGCAAAGTTGTTTTCTATGCATAAATGAGATAATTCGTAGCCGAACAGTTGCTTTGGCTGAAAATATTAGTTTGCTAGTCAACCCTATTAAATTTGACTAAAGAAAATTCACAAAGTTACTTCCGCCAAGGTAATTAATCGTAAATGCTAGAAAACTAGACGCAATTAGCACATATACCGTTATCGGCTCCATCTAAGTGTGTATGGGCAGATAAGGTCACCTTCATAAGTTTCATTTTTTTTAATGTTTTAATACTAGATGTATTATAGCATCTCTAACATTATTTTCTTTCAAAAAATAATGTAATCTTTGTTATGTCTCTTTTATGTATGAATACACGTGTTTATTTATATGTATATATATGATGTGTTTATGTTGTTAATGTTAATAAGATTATATTAATCAGGCTCTATGTATACACACATCCAAAAACGTTTAAACAGGATTGCACAATTTCAATACAGTTCTAATTAGCAATAATGCTACCAAAATTTTATAGTTGATAAGTATATTTACTTTTAAAGAAATTAATAGAATCNAGTTCTAATTAGCAATAATGCTACCAAAATTTTATAGTTGATAAGTATATTTACTTTTAAAGAAATTAATAGAATCCTTACAAACCTCAGAAGGATTTTTCATTACATAAATTAACACAAAACTATCGTAACAGAATTATGTATAATAACAGAACTACGTTTTTCAGTGCCTAATGAGAGCATTTAATTAAATATTAAATACTATATTCTATTCTCTATTTTGAAAAGGAATGGCATCTTAAATTAAAAAACCTTTTTATTATTTCATATTAATAAAATTTATGAACTAAATAAAATAATACCTGTAATACAGAAAGAGTAATATTTTGTAAAGGAGTGTAGACAATTTTTTAATGCTAACATGCTGTGGCACATCTCTTAGACCATTTGAGTAGTTTGGACCAAACATACGACTACTTGAATGTTTTTTAGTTTTTCTATGGTTTTTTATTGTATTTTCAATTTATAATCTTATAGACTAAAATCAAATGTAGGCGTAAACAGCGATATTTCTCAGACAAATGTGAATTTATGGCTGTGGTAGAGGAAATCGGTTTTTAAATTTTGCCAAAAAAAATTTATTTGGGTCTGTTAAGTTTACACTACGACGGGAAATTAAAAAAAAAAAAAAATCATACTTTTGAAATGCTTGTTTCTCATAAAATAATAAAAAACCATCCAGATTACCTTGCGTGAGGTACTACTTTGTTAGAAGTCATGGTTTTATTCCAGAAGTTCGTGAGAGTCTGTTTCAATTAGTAATAAAAAAAGGTATTCCAAAAACGTAAAATTTTAGCTATTAGATGTAATTGGTGGAATGAATATTCCTTCATCATTAATGACACATCAACCTGTTTCTAGAGTATACAAATGATACAACAAACAATTCACTGAAGAGTAATTATACACTAGTGTGCAACAATATAGGACGAAGTGGATAAATTAACATAACAGTGGAACGAACAGGCTCAACCGACCGAAAGACAAATCAGGAAATTGCTTATCGTGAAGTACGGTAGAAAAGGGCATATGCATAGCATGACATGACGTTGGCACGTGCGAAGGGTATAAAGCACGAGCGCTGTGTACGCTCAGCATTCCAGTGGTAATTATAGATAAGTGCACATCGGGTTAAAAGACGTCGTGTTACTGTCTGATGTTGATATGGCCAACAGACAGTCCTGTGGACAACATCTGGACCGCTTTACCCGAAGTATAATCATTGGCTAGTGTGGCTGAGAAGTTTGGTATCGCACGCAGCATCGTATCACCAGCTTGGACAGCATTTCTAAGGACAGGAGTTGGTTTACAGATGTTTAGTATTGGTTATCCACGAGCAACCATGGCGACTGAGAACCGCTACATTGTCCTGCAGGCGAGCAGACATTCACGGCAAACAGAGGCTGATCGCAATACACGTGCAACCCACTACTGGACGCCCGAAATTGCGTTTTACCGTGGCCAGGAAACTGCAAGCATGTGGTTTGTTCACTCGACGACAAGTACGGTATGCCCCATTAACGCCTATCTATCGTAGACGGTATTTTCTGAGGTGTTGGGAACACAAGTGTCGAATATTTTTTACGGATGAGAGTCGGTTTAGTCTCACTAGCGATTCAAGAAGTTCATACATCTTGAGAGAGCGGAAAACACACAATCACCCTTCTAACATTACCGGAAGGCAACGGTTTGCAGGTGGCAGAGTTCTCGTCTGGGGAGAGATTATGCTTGGTGGGCGTACGGAGCTCCGCGTCTTCCAAGGAGGTTCCGCCACTGGTCATTGCCGTTTTACTAAGGCTCGCCTTTCTCACACGCGTCTTTTTTGGGTTGCTGTGGCCCTCTTCACGGATGTTAACGCTACACCTCATCGTCCAGTGGCTGCTGCCGAGCTGTTGGAGAGTGAAGATATTCGCCGCATGGACTAGCCCGCAAGGTTTCCAGACCTAAATCCAGTCGAACAAGTGTGGAACGTTGTCGCGAGACACCTGGCAGCACTTTGCCAGCCACCAGCAAAGGCTCCACAGCTGCGATCGGCGTTATAAGAGGAATGAGCTGATATGCTTAAAGAGCTCGTTGACAACCTCATACTGAGCATAAACAAACAATGCACATTCTACATCGCAGTCAGAGGTGATCATATACTGTACTGAGGACTGCATTTCTCTTACCTGCCACCTGTCAGACGGACGTTTACGTCTTCTGTCCTGCTGTACTTGGAACCAATTTTTAATAATGGTAATTTGTATCCTTAGACTTCCTTTCAGAACGTGTTGTTCACCTTTCCCATACGCTTACATCTCGACAATGATATAGTATTCGTTGTAACTATTTGAAACACAGCTGCGTGTCATTACATGAGAAAACTTGTCACATCCTTCATTTTTACACACCTGTGTAGATAATCGTTACTAGCAGTAACTTGCGTCGAAACATGTCATTGCGTGCATCCAATTAATAAACCCGTAATTTCCATTTCAAAACTTCCCCACAAATTCAACCTTACTCATCCGCAAAACTACTTGTTTCGCCCAAACACAGGCAACACAGTCATTAAGTCAGTCCATCTTGATTTCGGATTATCATGGTCTTTCTAAATCTCTCCAAGCACTTGTTGGGATGCTGAGTGATGATTTCGAATTAAGGCCCCTCCCCCTTGGCTAAAAGATCTTAATCCATAGCCAAAACCCGTTTTAATTGTTGTAAAGGATGAGTATAAAAGAATACCCCAAATTGAAGTTCTATAATATCAAAACCAAACAACCTACAACCTTGATTGACCAATCAAATGAAGCGCGGAACCGTGAAATTTGTTTACCATACATTTATAAATGTTAATCGTGACCACCATGAGCGGCCCGAACGACGTCTACGCGATAATCAAACTCGTTCCACACTCTTGTCAGCATGTCTGGTGTTATGGTTTGGATGGCGTTCGTAATTCTCGTTTTGAGGTCGTCGATGTTAGCCAGCAATGGTGGACGAAACACTTAATTCTTTATATACCTCTATAGAAAAAAATCGCACGGGATAAGATCCGAGCTTCTTGGGGGCCAGTGATAAAGGGCCTTATCACCAGCTGCTACTCGACCAATCCAGCGTTGCGGCAATGTCTCGTTCAGGTATCCGCAAACAGGTAGGTGCTAATGGGGTAGCGCACCATCCTGCTGAATTAAAAACACACCGAATTTATTTATTATTTAATTTTGATGGGCGGGAAGATATAAGTAATACTTTTCTTGAGGGTAATTACAGAAATGACACTAGAATCAGTACTCAATGACTACAAATTTGAGGGAAAAGGGCAAAGAAATGCCCCATGCAATTTTGATGTCCAAAACACAATACAAAATCTGTGATGCACATTGTGGCCAAAAGCCCACAAATACAAAATAAAGGGGACTGATATCACTTATATTTTTCAAGGTTCCAAAAATTATAACCGAATGGCCAAAATCTTTAAAAGGACCCACACTCAAGCATTAGGGTATTAAGAAGACAAACTCAAAAAGTACAGACTATCTGATCAGCGGTACCCGGACACACCTCTGTAAACTAAACTTGCTTTTAGATGTCACTAAGTCCGCTGCTGCTGTAAAAGGAGGCGGAGGGGTGGATTTTGTTCAGTGCATCGTGATACTGGCAGAATATGTGGAGCTAGAGAACTCAGTGTCTTCGAATTAGGTGTAATTATTGGTTGCCACATCAGTAGGTTGTGCAAATGCACTGTCGGGTATGTGATTTTGAAGTGGAAACGGGAAGGTACGACCTCAATAAAAACCAGAGCCGGGTAGGCCATGTGTGTTGAACGACACTCGTTGATGAAGGTAGTAGGAAACATCGCATGCCTCCATGTGATACATTACTCATTAATTCCGCAGTGTCACTAGTGCAGTTAGCATCATGACTGCGCGCCGGGACCTACGAGGATCAGGGTTAGAATTTCAGGCGCCTGCCCATAAACCGCACATTTCACCTATCAAAGCGAAGCGCCACGTTCGTTGATGTAAAAAGCACTGCGGCTAGAATGTGGACGATTGGAGATGCATGATTTGGAGTGATGAAAAACGCAATACCATGTGGAAGTAAGATTAAGTTGTTTAGGTGCTCCGAATGCAGTGCCTATTGTCAAATCCGGGGAGGGGGGAGTGGCAAACTGGAGGTGTTTTTTGTGGAAGGGACTTCATCCTCTCGTAATGCTATGGGGAATTTTAGAGATGGGAGGCTATTAGGATATTTTGACTTGTTGTGCGTTGCCTACGGTGAAATAATAGTTCCGACATAATAGCTGTGTGTTTCAGCATGTCAATTCTCCCTCCCATACAGCACAGTCTGTTCGTGAGTGGTTTGTGGACAATAGGGTTCCAAATATGGACTGACCAGCACAGAGCCCCAACCTAGATACCATCGTACACCTTTGGGATGAACTGGAACGGCGATGGTGTGTCAGACCCCAACGACTTATATCACTTAATACACTTGATAAAGCGCTACAGGAAGAATGGTAGGCGATTCTTCTAGAGACATTCCGACACCTGGTTGACAGTCTCCCCTACAGGGTTAGAACCGTTATAAATGCCAAGGGTAGGACCACTCCGTATTAATGTATTCTGCTGGGGAGCACATCTGAGGGACACTTATAGAACAATGTCTAAATTTTTTTGCTCTCCTCATTTATTTAAACGTTTAAGTGTATATATGTTATTTATACATTTAGACACACACACGTCATAAAATAATTGCAACTGCAAGGAAGGAACCTGCAGGTGTGAAATATGGTGAATGTGAAATATGCATACACGCAGATGACCCTTGCTTCATGCTCGGCCGGGCAAATGACCAGCAGGTACAGCACAAGGACAGCCCTTGCTGACGTCTCTTGCGCGCCCGAGCGTGAAACATGAATCGTCTGCATGCATGCATTTCTCACATTGTCAAAATTACCCATCACGTTGCATACCTGTAGGTTCCTTCCTTGCAGGTGAAACCATTATCTGAAAAGNAAGTGTGTGTGTATATATATATATATATATATATATATATATATATATATATATATAAATGATGATTCACAGCATCCGTGTCACCCCTTTTTCTCGAAAAAAACACCCCACCGGGGGTTTGCGGAAATTGTGATAACTATACCGTATATGAATCATCGATTGGTAGTAATTCCATTCCCACGAACATACCGGAGGTAGGAATATAGGGTGAGCTTTGAAATTATAAATGGGAACAGGGGTCAAATCAGGTATCGTTGGATAGATCGTCTAAAAAGAAACAACATTTACTAAGACACCTTCTTTCTGATTGCATAGTTCACACACCTTTGTGACGTGCATAGTTTAGGCACTATGAAAATTAAAGAAAACTTTTGTTATTCTTACTACAATCAAAATAAAATCAACGAAACGTGTTTTTTGTGTGGCATGCATACCCAGTTTACGTGCAATCAAAAGGACGTCGGATGTACTGTAAAAACTAGTATGATGTGAGAGAACCACTGTGAAATGGGAACTGGGAACACGCATTCGTACACATCACTCTTCATAAGTTTTCGAAATGTCGACTACCCTGTATCAGACACGACTCAGCTCTCCTTCTTACGTTCGTGGTTGCTCGGCGGACCTCAGCACAGCTGAGAGATCCACATACTGCTGTGATTCTGTCTTCCATGTCTTCCCTCGTTGTTGGACGCAGGAGTAGATGATGTATTTAATTTTCCCCCACAAAAATAAGTAATTTTGGGACAATTCTGGAGAACGTGGTGGCCAAGCTACCCCATTCGTCCAATCCACCGTCTGCGAATAACATAATAGCAACTAGCCGAGCTCTGCATGTAAAGTGAAGAGGACAGCCATACAATTGAAGCCACAGTGTGATACAAATTATTATCTAGGAAGACTGCATAAGCTGCACCATTCAATTGCCCTTCAAGAAAATATCGTTCTATGACACGATGTCCGAGAAGGCCACGCCAAGTATATAAGGCTCCGCACATGTTGGTTATCCACTTGATGGAGCCAATCTGGGTTGACTGCAGATCAGTAATGGGCCTTATGTACGTTAACGTCACTATTGCTCTTGAATGTGGCGTCATCAGTCCAAAAAAGGTGCGATGGAAAGTATGGTCCTTGCTCAGTTACGCTGATATCAATGCGCTTAGGAAAGTAATTATTCTCAAGTTCTTGGTGCAGCTGTACATGGTACGAATGTAAAAGATTATCAGCGAGGATTATCCACACTGTACTTTGAGACAATCCTGAGTCGCTGGCAATCCTCCGTGTAGAATCATGAGGATTAACTATTATGGCAGCAAGTACATCAACAGCCCTCTCATCTCTCACAGGTGGTCTGATGAGACACATTTGTTGCTTGTCGGTTGCACTAGCCCGGTTGTACGCACCCAACATGCAAGATGCTGGAAAACATTGTAAGAGAGATGGATGCGCTGTGGGTATCTCTCTGCGTACAAATGGGCAGCAGCTCTGCAGTTCCGACGACATTATCCTAGTATCATCAGCATGTCAAATGCTTCTTAGTTTGTAAACGGCGTTCCATTCAGAAAGCAACCCCACAGGCAGACAATGTCTGACACTGAAACAAAACACACGATTAATGGTTGCAATGTAGACTGTCTGAATGAACGAACTTTCTATTGTCAGTTAACTTGCATGCAAAACCTGCAGTTCCTGCAAGTGGTAGATGGCGTATCTGCTTGCTGCGTAGTGCTGCATTATTCTTCGCGTTTGCTCGGAAACAGTTTAATGCCCACTGCACGAGTCCATGCCGTAAGGCACACAGGTCACTGCTGGTATCAAAGCGAGTCTCACGCTCAAACTTTAAATACCTTAATGGCGCACATTATGCATCTGACGTACATAGTTTACGCACAACCAATGATACGTGGATAAATGTAACTGTTGTTATTATACTGTTTCTGAACAAAAGCTGAGAATAAGGCAGTACTAAGCTGCAAGCAGATAAGCCATCTACCACTTACAGAAACTGCTGGTTTTGCAAGCAAGTTAACTGACAGTCGAAAGTTCTTCGATTCAGGCAGTCATTCGTTTTACATTGCATGAATGACAGAATTAGAGAAGCATGTGAATTTATCAGCTGTGCTGAGGTCCACCTAGCAACCACGAACGTAAGACAGAGAGCAGGGTCGTGTCTGATAGAGGATTGCCGAAATTTAGAACACTCATGCAGAGTGCTGTGTGGGAATGAGTGTTCCCAGTTTTCCAGGTCACGGTAGTTCTCTTACACCATACCAGTATTTACAGCACACCCGACGTCCTTTTGATTGTACATAAACTAACTATGCACGTCAGAAAAAAGATGCGTTTGAAAATGTTGTTTCCTTTTAGACGATCTATCCAACGATACCTTAAACGACCCACGTTCCCATTTGACATTTCAAAGCTCACTTCCCATACTACTACCCGTGTTATGTTTGGGGAATGGGATTACTACCAATCGATACTTCATATAGGGTATAGTTATCATAAATGTTTCGTGAACCACCGATGTCGTGTTGTTTCCAAGAAAAAGAGGTGATACGGGTGCTGTGATTTANTGACTTTTTAAAATAAACAATCTTATCGCAAGTGTCTGAACATCCATTCACAGAGAAAAGTTTGAATCACCTCAAAGATATCACTCGGTTTCTCGCGAACCAATCTTTTAAGTATGCCTATCTCTCACAGCTGGTGTTGTATCGGTAGCACCCCTCAACGTGTAGAATGTCAACAACACTTCGAACATTTGGACGTATTTGCGAGAGGTCGCATCATAGCAATGCAAGAAGAAGGATGGCTATTTTGCCGTATTGTGCGCCATACTGCTTGTGTGGATGTTACCATAGTATGCTTTTGGGTATAGAGGAAGGCATGCCCACACATAACACAGGATCTGGGACACTGCCATGATCCACATCGAGGGGGGNCTTTTGGGTATAGAGGAAGGCATGCCCACACATAACACAGGATCTGGGACACTGCCATGATCCACATCGAGGGGGAACTAACGGATTGTCCGACATGAGCGGACTGCCCCAACCGTCACGATTTTGGACATTAAGCGAGCAATGAAGCCCAACCCGCAGCATCCTGTGAGTGTTAGTCATNTGCCCCAACCGTCACGATTTTGGACATTAAGCGAGCAATGAAGCCCAACCCGCAGCATCCTGTGAGTGTTAGTCATGATGGCAGGTGGCTGCATTACGCAGGATTACATGCACGTAGACCATTACGACGACTGCTTTAATGCCACATCTGCATCGCCACAGAATGCATTTTCTGAACGGCTGTTATGGAGCTACGTAGAATGTTCGTGTCTAATCTTCATTGACGAGTCCCCCTTGNGAATGCATTTTCTGAACGGCTGTTATGGAGCTACGTAGAATGTTCGTGTCTAATCTTCATTGACGAGTCCCCCTTGTGTCTAGGCGGCGACGACCAATGCATCGTAATGTGGGAGTAACATGAGCAGTGCCAAGGTGAATTTTTGTTGTCATACATCACATATCCAAATGGCCTGGTGTCATAGTGTGGGNGTAACATGAGCAGTGCCAAGGTGAATTTTTGTTGTCATACATCACATATCCAAATGGCCTGGTGTCATAGTGTGGGGTGTGATTCAGTAAGATCAATTCCTGCCATTTCGTATCTAATGCACTCATTTCCTATTTCAGTTGATTCTCGACACTGTCAATCCTTTCGTTTACATTATCCGTCCTTTCGGTTAAACGGTTCACTACTTCATATTCAGTGTGTCCAACGTATCAATCACACTGTCGATTTATTGTTTACAGGGCCAATACTCGTATTCACTAAATCACCGATTACTTTAATTTTATAGTCACAAATTCATTTACTGTGTCTATTTTTCTATCTAAAGTTTCAGTATCCATTTTCTGATTGACATTGTATATATTTTTATCTACTGAATCGCTTACATTCAGTAACCCCAACTCTCCAGTCATTTTGCATATGATTCAGTAACAAGTTAGAGTTCCAAATATATAACTGTAGACACGATTATTAACAAGGAGCTCTAGAGGTAATTACTCCCATAAAAATACTTACAGTGTAGGTTTCGTTGTATAAATTATCCAGGGCACTACTTCTCTTTTTTCTTTTTCCACCGGTCATAAAATTTACACTCTTCCAAAAGTATATATATTTATNTCCAGGGCACTACTTCTCTTTTTTCTTTTTCCACCGGTCATAAAATTTACACTCTTCCAAAAGTATATATATTTATCTATTCAAAAATATACTCTAAATACCATTATTAAATTTCCGCTTTGGAAATTACCATTATAAAATTCGTTATACGAANTATTCAAAAATATACTCTAAATACCATTATTAAATTTCCGCTTTGGAAATTACCATTATAAAATTCGTTATACGAACCAATAAAAATATTTTAAGTGCCTTCACAAAAATTAATTTTAAAAAACCCTAATTGTTTTACAGAAATACTTAACTTGACACGTTGAGAAATGCTATAGCTCCATTACAACATTATAAGTTTCTCCCCTTTACAAAAATTAAAATACTTCCCCATTATAAGTCCTCCAGTGATTCCCGCCTACTTCGGAGAACCCATTTTAATACCCCCTCTTCAGAGTGGTGACCCACACTCGTATTTCAAGCATGGGTAAATGTATTCTTGGGCCATCGAAACCGTCGTCTCTGAGTTGGGGGAACATTCTCGAAGCTTCAAGAGTGATAACATCCAATCACTTCAAAGTCCAGTGATGACGCAGACCGTGACCAACGATGGCACGCTTCTCGACCTGAGGTGCGTCGGTGCCAGTCAAACGCCGTCCAAGACACCCAAAGTAGATCGGCTCACATTCCTTCTTCACAGGTGTCCACTATGTGCAAGGTATGACGCGATGAGAAACAGATACCTCTGTTGCACTACTAATTTGAATATTTACAATTTATTTAGACTTTCTTTTACACTACTAATTTGGTTATCTTCTTTCAAACTACTTACACTTGCGCTCGCACTAACCATTTGGCTACCTAGCTCCTCAATTTATGATGGCAGTGCTTCTGATACGGCTGACATTTTTCTCGTTAGCATGCACTGCGTTGGTCGTACAAAACGGTCTTAATTTTTTTGCCAACATGTATTAAAATCAATTGATTTTTATCGATATCACTAAATACCAGCCTATTGCCTAACTTGATTTACAATTGATTAATTAATTATTTCTTCTATCCCACTTCTGAAAACCTGTGTAAAAAGACGCCAGAGGGTGTACACGAGTGAGTGAGGTATGGAGGTCTTTATAAAAATAAAATAATAACATTTTATTTTTAATTATCCACACAGCTTTTATTTACGACATTAAACTAACTTATATCCACTATTATTCTTGTTATTATCGGTGGGCGCAGCTTTTAAGTCTATCTCGATTTTTATTAAAGTCCTTATCACTGTCTCTATATTGCTTACAGTCGTTTAATTAACACTAACCACTTACACATATCAAATATTTCTTTAACTATCATTCCAAATGTCTGTCACTCACGCATCTAGTCCAATATTCCCATCCGCCAGTCTCACTCTCCAATGAACCGATGCTTGCAGTCCACAGACTTCACTCTCTCTAGTCCCTGTCGCTGACACTCGTCGCTCCGTTGGCTCGTCGCTTCGCTGTCTTCGCACACCTGACGCTTCAGGACGCACAATCCTCAAAACCCTAAACTCTCGACTCGGAGGCCCGTCGCGGCTAAAAAGGTCTCACTGGTCTGACCTAGAAGTTTCCCCGCACCCCGAGTCTTGTTGAAAGAGACTAGGGCAATTACCAGAACATTCTTCCAACGATAACCCCAGAAATTCAATCCACTGAAGGACGGAAGTACACGAGTCACGATAATATTGTCTGGCACACGCGGCGGCTCACATTTGTAAATCACCGCGTACACATCTCGGGTTAGCGCTCTGGCCTTGGCACACTGTTTCGCTCCCTTGAGCGGGACGGATCAACGGAAGTGATGCAGACCAGCAACATGGCACAATATGAAATTTATTGAGGTCATCCAACCTTTCGACAGCTAATTAGTACAGGGAAGGAAAAATGTTTAACAAAACGTTCGTAGAAATACAAATATTACTATACTAATATTTTACGACTTATATCAATGTCTGTCGCTTTATACTCCAGTATATAGCTATTCTTAATGGAAGTAAATGCCTTTGAATCTCAAGCTTAAACTCGACTCATCGCACATATTAAGGTAATTACAAGAATGGTAAATAAGTAAGGATCCCTGTTGTGTAATGGGTTGTAAATGAAATTTACTTTTACAAAGAACATTTACAATGTTGGATAGCACACCTATTCCTTCTATTCTGCATAGTCCCCTAGATGATTTATATACAAAGATTCCACATCTGTAGAAATCATTATTTTAATGTTACAAACAATATAGGCTATACAGTGTCTTGTTGCGCTTGTTGCAGATTTCTTTATTTTTGTACATAACTTTAGCTATTTGTAATTACTTGAGAGGCAAATTGTTGTGCAATGTCACATAATTACATCCATACATTAACCTAGGAACAGACCAGGGAACCAAGAAGAAAACGCCAGTGCGGATTTCTGTTTTTTACAACAGCAGGGCCCAGCAGAGAAATATGGACAGCCGGTACTTTAAAGGAGCGGACGCAACAAGGTCAGGCTTCGTTTCGTCACTAGACTGTCGGCGAGCATCGAGGTCCACCGACTTACAGGCCCCTGCGAGAGGCTGGCTATTTTGCATCAGTCACCTCAGTGTCCAAGTGCGAGTGGCTACACCTCGACCTGTGTTTGTCCAAGTCCTCGTGCGGTGACTTAAGGCGTGAATTCGTCAGTGGTAAGCAACGTCCGAGTTATTGGCATCTGGTTAGTTGCTTCATTTAGACCTTCCTCTTTATTCTTGAATATATGTATATAGGTATTATACTTGAGTAAATTCAACACTAAAGGAATTATAATAACTGTACTCTAGATTACGAGCCAATAAACAATAATTGAGATACAAGGCAGTGTTATTATAACTAAACCTCATTCCTTTTGTTATTGTTTTACAACGGAGCGGATAGCTCAAGTAGAATATAAAACCTTGCGTAGCAATATGAATTTATATTAGAGAGAATTTATTAAAAGAAATAG
>NQII01004363.1:0-121006 GCA_002778355.1 Clitarchus hookeri
ACGGCTGTATTAGAAAATGGAGCCGTTGTCAGGTATAATTTATTCTGAAGAATGGTAATCTGTTTTTGTGTTTGGTGTAAGAGAAGCGTAAAGGGGATTGGACGCAACATTCATACAACTTTGTGTCGTAACAACTTATGTTCACTGCATTAAGACGGCGTGGGAAACAACCGCTGAACATGTTAATTTAAGTTACATGTTTCTGGAAACCAATATAGGAAATTCAAGAAAGAGCAAATACAGATCAAGATTTCTGGCTACTTTGTGAGCGAATATTTCGGCGAAATGATATATTTCGTTAGCGCGATATCATACTCCACTCTGAAACGTGCGAATCTACAGCGTAATATGTAAACTTACAGTAACGCACCACGCTGACAAAATATTGCTTTAAATAGTTAGCGAATGTCATTTTCTAAGATTGCAGTTTCTTAGTTATTCTATATTAGCTTCCATAAATCTGCAGTTGTTTTATTACCACGCTTAGTGTTTATTTACTTGCCACAAAATCCTTAAAGTAAAATGTGCAGCATTCTAATTTAACACACTTTTTAAACTATAGACTAGAAAATTTTAGTCAAAACTTACTATATTTTTTTTTATAAAAAAAGTTTTACCACATTAAGTGCCGGTTTTGTAAAATAATGAGAATTGGGAATTCTAAGAAATTTTCTTTACTAATTTTATAAGCGAAACACAAATTTTATAATTTATTTACACATATAGTACTGTAAAAAAACAGAATTTGATCTTTTTATGAAATAAATTTCTTTTTCCTCTACGACACTGTCAGATTCTAGTGTTTGGATATCAGAAATGCCAAGTAATATAATTACTTCAGACCTATCCACTGTTACCTCGTTTACATGGCTGCTACAGCAGCGCACACTTGCCTGACATAAGTTTCTACGTGATATCCATTAAGCAATACACTTCCAAGTTCTTACCACATTGACTGTCTCATTGTAGTTGCACTGTTAATCCATCACACGTTTTCGGCGCCCACAACACAAGTGCTACACTGACTGAAACATAATGTGAAGCAGCCAATGTGAATTGTCACAACTGGACGTAATTTGTTACACGTGTACACCACCTTTGTGCGTGTAAATGTTGAGAGTTGCAATGACCACTTATGTCTATTACGGCAACAATACTGCATTAGTGGTTCCCACATGTTTAAAGCGAGAGTGTTTTAAGGTGTGTGCGGAGTGTTAGTCAGTTAACACAGTGCGGGAAAGCCACCAGTCACAGAGTATGTCCCACACATATATACAGGATAGTCCGCCTAACGTGGACACCCCCGAAACTTCCTGAACGGTTGCAGAACACGAAATGCGGTTTTCGCTAAATGAAATTATGTAGGGGGGCACGTAATTTGCCGCAAAGTGACTATTCGTAACATGTGCACGGACATAAATAATTAAAAACAATATTATTTTTCCCCTGGAAACATAAATCTATATTAACGACATTTGAAAGAACACACGAAGAAGAATTTAGTGATATGGCATATGCAATGGAAAATAATACAGAAACACCAAGAAATAATGTGCAAATATGATTAAGTTAGGTGGGCCGGTAGCATGGGGCAGTGGACCTGTACTCACAGCTGTAAGCAAGCAACACGCGCCGTGACTCATCCTGGCGGGACCGCTTGTTAATAGCAGCGCAGCGCCAGTCCCCGTTATCTGTTATAGACAGTGGTATTGCAGTGTGTCGCTGTACGTACGCAATGAAGTTCACGAATGAGGAAAAACTGGACGCTCTACGTATTTACGGCGAGGGTGGCAGAAATGTCAAGCAAGTCGTACAAATGTATGGCAAAAGGTATCCTAATCGGACGCCCATCTCATGGCAAACGATAAAAAGAATTTGCACATATCTCTGGTCACGAGGTGATTGTAATTCCACAACACGAGTGCGACGAAAGACTGCTATGGGCGAGACACATCAACATAATGTGTTGGCACCTGTCGATGAAACCCTCACACGGATACACGAGAAATGTACGAAATATGCACTACTGGCCGACGGAGAATCCACATTGGATCCGGCACATGGAGACACCAGCGACAGCGAAATGTGAATGTGTGGTGTGGAATCGTTGGAGTTCACATCATAGGGCCAGACTTTATTCAAGGGACAATGACCGGCTTTACATACGCCCACTTCCTCAGAGAGACCTTACCCGCATTTCTGGGAGACATACCGCTCGACATACTTCGTGATATGTGGTTTCAGCATGATTATTGTCCTACGCATTTTGCTTTTGTGACGAGGTAAGTGTTAAATGAAACGTTTTCTAACCGTAGTTAGGGCGAGGTGGTGTTATAAGATAGCCAGCTCGCTCCTTCGACCTCACACCTCTCGATGTTGTCTTGTGGGGAACACTGAAAGATAGGGTGTGTAACACTGTTCCTACGACGCCAGAAGACATGCAGGAACGCATTGTGGCAGCTTGCAGAGGCATTACCCCAGAAACATTTCAGTCCGCTCGTAACGCGAAATGTGCGTTTACAGATGTGTGTTGCTGTCGATGGAAAAAACATCGAGCACGTGCTGTGAAAAGAACTAATGTGAAGCGTTTAAAACATAACTGTGCACTTTTGTATTATGCATGCAGAAGCGATCGCATTTCTCCTTAGGGTGGTTTGTTTTATTTTTGTTGTGTATCTGTACGCACTCGTTGCTCAGTACAGTTAATGACTAGCAAACAAATATCCTGAATTGTGTTGGTATCTGAATAAAATGTTATGTATTGATATCAGACTTGCCCTCACATTGCCCGTCTTTCCTCTGCTACGGTGCTCTCCTGTGTCCAGTATCGCATTCCGTGCCCCTTGTCCCATTAAGGTAAGGGCTTCGCTTTTATAAGGAAGCGGTCCCGCCAGGATGAGTCACGGCGCGTGTTGCTTGCTTACAGCTGTGAGTACAGGTCCACTGCCCCATGCTACCGGCCTACTTAACTTAATCATATTTGCACATTATTTCTTGGCGTTTTTGTGTTACTTTCCATTGTATATGCTATATCACTGAATTCTTATTTGTACGTACTTTCAGATGCTGTTAAAATAAATGTATGTTTCTGGGGAAAAAATCATTTGTGATTTAATTATTTCTGTCCATACACGTGTTACAAATAGACACTGTGAGGCAAATTACTTGCCCCCATACCTAATTTAATTTAGTGAAAACCGTATTTCGTGATCTGCAACCGTTCCGGAAATTTTGGGGGAGGCCACATTAGGCGGATCTCACATAGTCCATTCATGGTTACTTTCAAATGTTCTGAAGCCATGCTGAAGTTCTACTTCCAGAGTATTCCTCCGCCTCATGCAAACAATGCCTATTCGAGTCTCAGAATATTACACCAAATGGATTATGCACCCCATTCGTGCGCACTCAATTTAATAATACTTTCCATAAGAACTATTGACTTATAGGCATAGTGAACACATGTTTTCTCACGGTTTGTATTCGTATTAATTGTAATGAAATGTTATAATTTTCTAATAAAATATGAATAAAATTTTAATTTAACCAAAAATAAAGTATATGGTTTTTATGTTAACACAAATCTAAAACGCTTGTGATACATAGCATACATGTTGGTAGAATTTTTCAAAGTTTTGATGAAAATAGTGTAAAGTAACCGCTAATAGACATAGACAGAATCGCCAGGAGTTGTCGGATTCTAATAGGAAACGCATAGCAGGTCTGCATGAGTCCGCGTGGATGTGTATCGTGCAATGCCAGGCGTGCGTGGCATACTGATGTCAGAATGGCTACATGTTGGTGCCATCAGGCACGTGAGGGGAGAGGACACATCCTTGTAACAGTATGGAGAAACACGCCGGCATTACTCTGGCATCAAGGTGCACGAAACCATGAGTTCTTATGCATACTGCGGGAAAGTGGCATTGATAATCGCGTATAAGGCTCAACTCCAACAGATGTTATTTTTAAAGCGATAATACAATTGTCGTCTCTGTAAGATATGTACATCGTTTACAAAACGATGTACATAGGTGGTTATTGTCTGAAAATCTGGCAGTTATGTGAGCTTACAGTTACACGAATGTAACACAGCACACCATTTTATGTTCTACACTGAAACCTCGAACTCACAACATTGCGAAAAACTTCGACACTAAAAATTTTATCAGTAATAATAATACTAAATAACGTATGAAACCTAGACATAACAAAGAGAGTCGCAATATTCTACTTCAGACTACATTACAAAATATAACTATTTTTACACTAAACATCGGTTGACTGCAATGATTCGGTGCCAATCGCTAAAAGTTAAGATACGTTTACAATAAATAAACATGATGCATTAAGAATTATGCAGTAAGCACTTATCTGTCATACGGAAACACGTCATCTGTATTTTCAGTTTCCAATATTGTTTTAATTCTTAGTTCTAGCCAATGGAAACAGGCGGCGAGCCTGTTGTGTTTGCCTTTGTTCCTACCCTAACTTTGTATATCACATCCATATTTAAGCAGAGCATACTTTAAAGCCAACATCTTCTATCAAAGAAGCTTATTTTTGTGAACAAATATGATCGTTAACATGTGCACACACACGACGCTTTAATATTGTTTATACTCACATTACTGTAAATAGCCGTTTCCCGCCAAAAACACCGTCTGCTGTGTTCTGAGTGGCCATCGCCTCACAAGTTTCACTTAAGATATACAATATAACTACTTATTTCAACGCTTAAGGAGATACCAACAAAGCACACGGCCTGTTAAATTCCATTGGAAACCAATACATGATTTCGTTCCTTCTGAACACGTCTTAACGCATAATTTAACGCTTAAATATTCTATTTTAAAGATAGCTTTACTTCAGACTTCTCAGCGTACGCTAAGTTAACGTGCGCAAGTGTTTTTGAACGCAATCTAATCAAATAATTTCTCTCTCCTTAGTGCACAGTTGATATCATGAAGAACATAAACTATTTGTAAATATCTTCGCTGTGTCAAAATTATTTAACGTATTCTGGAATGTTTGACGTCTCCTAGCCTACAAATGGATAATGATAACATTTTAGGAAAAATATGTAGCAAATTGAATTATTTGTGACAGTAGGGCGTCCTTGTGTGTTAACTTTGTGGCATCTTACTTTTCCTAAAAGTATTAATGTTCTCAGTACCTTTGTTGAGTGAATAAATACTTTTTTCGTTAACTACCACTCATTTTGTTTGCACGATTATACTATATAAACGAAATTGGTTTTATAACATCTACCATCATCTTCATAACGAGGAGTGTTAATTCATACAGCAAATTTAGTTTCGATTCATTCATCGAGGGTATTTTCTACTCTTTACTATCATTCTCCTACTACCTAACAGTGTTAATATTAATATGTTATTAAGATGCTAGCAATGCAGTGTATCATATTTTAAAAACAGTATATATTCCGATATTTAAAATAGGTTTTATGAAGTTTCCGGTTACTAAATTCTGCGAGAGGCGTGAGTCGTTTAAGCCGGCACTACGTGATACCCAATTTCTGCTACCTTCTGTTATACCCATGGGTACAACGTAAGGCATACAAGTTTCTATAGCAGAAGAGAAGAAAGAACGCATCAGTTCATACCTATACAGTGCTTACAGAAAATTGTAAATGGCAGGCAAAACAATTCGCAGGGTGGCAGGNTCTCTCAGCATTGACTGAGTCACATCCTGTGCTTGTGAATCCTGTTGAGAAAGACACAAGCGAATTCTTTTCTCGGTCGTTGTCGAATGGCGTGTTTTCCTTTNATCCTGTGCTTGTGAATCCTGTTGAGAAAGACACAAGCGAATTCTTTTCTCGATCGTTGTCGAATGGCGTGTTTTCCTCTAACCAATTCAGGACAAGTTCTACTGCCTCTGCATCTCGCTTCATCTGTGTTTTGGCAAGGTCTCTGTGAAGTGGAGCATGTTTCCTGACGTCTTCCTCCATCCGCTGGTTGATCTCAGAGAAATGACTTAGGGTGAGCACCCAGCATTTGTGGGCAGAAACACTGTTTCTCATTCTCCCTCTGCTTAGTCCACCTTCTGACTTGGCTGCCTTCATTAATGTCTGCTCAATGCAGATGTCACACCAAGTGCCAGACCACTCATGGCTGGAGTAACGGACAACGTGATTCCCGTGAGCAGTAAAACTTTCTAAAATGTCCTTGTAAGCAGGCAAACTTTCTAGTTCCTTCATGAGTTGACAGTACAGCCGTGCGCCTTTGGCGTATTGATGATGGCCTGCAGCGGTAAAGATGTCAAGCATCTGGGTTACAATGCAGGTCAGATGCTGTTTGTTGTCTGCAAGTCGCTCAGTTCTGATAAAGACTTTGATCACATCTACCATATGGTGGTACTGCACCCAGAGTGCGGGTGTTCTTCCTCCTTCTGCGAGTCGTTTGAAGGTTTCTTTAAACCTCTTCTCAAACAATGCCACTACTGGGTTTGTGTGTCTGGCTCCCATCTTCCCATCAGCCACCATCTCCATGAAGGTCTTCATGTCACCACGCTCCTCCTCAGTGAAGATATCTTTCATGATGTGCTGATAGATGGCTGCATCGATGAGGAGGTGAGCACGGATTGCCTTGTCAAAACATCCTCCATCCATGATGTGGTTGGCTGTCGTACTTCCAGGATATATCAACTGGATCACCTCTAGTAGTCCTGAATCAGCCACGATGCTACCCATTGATCCAAGATAAGACTTCAGCATGTGAAATCCACCCAACCTTGCTATGACGGGTATATTTGCCTTGCTACACTCAGATGTCTTGCAAAGTATAATTTTTATTAAATAACAATCAACTCAGATTTATGAAAAACCCATATTTTACCGTCGCAAAGTTACTGAAAGCTGAATAAAAAAAAATCGATTTTTCGAAAAATAATTAATCGGTACCCTAACTTTAGGAAGTTTTTTTTTAGGGTTTCCCACATGAGTTGAGTTTCAACATTTTAATACATGTTATTACACACCTTTACAAACATATTGGTGAAAGAATTGTTTGGTAACAATTTAGTTTGCAGTTTTTCTTATCTTTCCCTTACTATCTCCACTCTGCCGATGCACGCTGTCCGCAGACTTCACTCCCACTGGGTCGCTCTCGCCGCCACTCGTTACTCTACTGGCTCGTCGTCTTCGCACAACTGTCGCTTAAGGTCGCGCCTACAAACATTCAATCTGTAGGATCGCAGGCCCGTCAGGGGCTTAAATGGTCTCGGTGGCCTGATCTGGAAGGTTCCCCGCACCCCGAGTCGCGCTGAGGGAGGCAAGGGCAATGAACCAGAGCATTCTTTCAGAAAACCGCAGAGATTCAACCCGCTGAAGGGAAAGGAGCGCACGAGTTGCGATAGGCTCATCGCGGTGGCATGCTTCTGAAAATCACCGCGTGCTCTCAGGTTACTCTTGCCCTCGCGCATTTCTTCGCTTGCACGACCGGGTCGGGCAATAGAAGCGATGCAAACCAGCAAGCATGTAACAACAACAAACGTATACAGTGGTATGTAACATGAACAGGTTCTAACCGCTTTTGTTTCTTATGTTAACAAACTCGAATTGATGAGTAAGAGTAACGTATCATTACTCTTATTTGTAGGAATGGTAGTGTTGTAGATATCAAGTAGGCAGTTTCGTCGTAGGAAACCGAGTCAAATAAGAAGTCAATCCAATGGAAGCCTTTTATACGGAGGTGCCGGTACTTCTATGCTAGGAACGGCCTACAAGATAAAATATTCTGGAGCAATAACGCCATCAGCAACTGAATAATCCGATTTTTCACAATGAAAATTATTCGAAAGTAAATTCAGTGTTCACATAAGTGCTTATTTTTCTAAGCGATACAAGATTTTTAATAGGCTGCCGCTATAAAATTCCACGAGATTAGGCGCATCCCTAAAAACAAGTCGATGAACAGGAGCTACGAAATCTAACATTTCCTCGATTTCCTCCACTGCTTCGACAAACTCAAAAGCATTCATACCTGCAGCCATTTTACTACCTCCGGTAAGCAGAGTTGACATTGGGTATCAGAATCTTGCTTTGCGACGACTTTGAACAGAAAGTTTCTCCGAAAGTTTCTCCGAAAGTTTACTTTTTTTANCGGTAAGCAGAGTTGACATTGGGTATCAGAATCTTGCTTTGCGACGACTTTGAACAGAAAGTTTCTCCGAAAGTTTACTTTTTTAANCTTTGAACAGAAAGTTTCTCCGAAAGTTTCTCCGAAAGTTTACTTTTTTAAAGTTTCTGCTATGAAATATGACAGACTTTTCTTGGGTCAAAGTTGAATTTGGCCCAAAGTGGTGTTCATGAATATGGCACTTATATTCTGCTACTGAGCCAATATAAAAATACAAGGAAATACTTATTTTTAACAGCGATAAAGGCGATGACTCGAGTGTAAATAAAGATTGCGAGCTCAAGTGGAGCAAGTTTGCACATGACGTCAAATCCCGCTTGTTTAAAGATAAGATAGCTGACCCTCTTATTGCAAATAATAATTCGTATGCAAGACAGGTATAAAATAAGGCATATTATGAGCAACTAGGTAAAAACCCCGATTACTGCTTACGAAATAAACGTGAAAGAATGTGTCATGCAGGAAAAAAGCAATTTATTTGAGGAAAATTGCTAAAATGGTTTCTGCCAATAATATTGAACTGCCATGTTCTTGTAGTATGCATTTAAGTGAGCTATTAACTGAAAATGCAAGTACACAATATTTTTACCCAGGTGAGAAGGAGAACACTAACATTAAGCAGCAATATATTAGTTGGAATGGCGACAAACACTGTAGGTTTAACATATTTAAGAAAATAAGCAAAAATGTTAATAAATTAGAAAAAGAGTAAATATTAGAAGAATTGTAATATGTAATGCAATGTTTCTTAGCGCTTCATTTATTTATAATAGACGTATACAACCAGCGGGTCTATTATGACCCACGAACGCAACTTTGCGTTGTACCGTGCTTCAGAAAGCGTTCCAGCGTTGATGACCACTCCTCCTTACGACAATAGCTACATTTTACTTCAAAGCAAACACTTTGCGACAACACACATNATATTAGAAGAATTGTAATATGTAATGCAATGTTTCTTAGCGCTTCATTTATTTATAATAGACGTATACAACCAGTGGGTCTATTATGACCCACGAACGCAACTTTGCGTTGTACCGTGCTTCAGAAAGCGTTTCAGCGTTGATGACCACTCCTCCTTACGACAATAGCTACATTTTACTTCAAAGCAAACACTTTGCGACAACACACATNCAGCGTTGATGACCACTCCTCCTTACGACAATAGCTACATTTTACTTCAAAGCAAACACTTTGCGACAACACACATTTTGCGATGACAGTTGGCAATACTTAGATTGAAAAATATCTCACTTTTGAATAAAATCAAGGCAAGTTTCTGTCTTCAACGTTTCCCAAAAAATTTTTTTGTCATAACTGAAATGAACAACTTATGCGCAAAGAATAAAATAGACCTAAGTATAAAAATATACACAGTAGGGTGATTATGGGGATGTTGGCACATCGGGACCTGGGAACGGAGCGTCGGAGCTGTTCGTGCTCTGTCATTCCGGTCGGCCAGCGGCCATAATATATTGGTGACCTTGACGTTTGACATTGACCCTGGTNTGTTCGTGCTCTGTCATTCCGGTCGGCCAGCGGCCATAATATATTGGTGACCTTGACGTTTGACATTGACCCTGGCAAACTTTGGCATTGACCCGGCGACCTTTGACCTTGAAATCCCACCAATATTTATAAATACCTTCCTAGGTTAGTATATTCTCCTTCTGTAATGTCCTCGTGGCATGTTGAATCACTGNCACCAATATTTATAAATACCTTCCTAGGTTAGTATATTCTCCTTCTGTAATGTCCTCGTGGCATGTTGAATCACTGTATATGGTTGAAGTAGGTGATGAAATATGGTTGTTTCGTAAATTGGTTGGAACCTGTGAAGATTTTCATGTTTTAGGCCATGTACTGCTTGTATATAATGCATAAGTTGTAATAAAGTTTGTTTGACCGAAATCGGTAGANTTCATGTTTTAGGCCATGTACTGCTTGTATATAATGCATAAGTTGTAATAAAGTTTGTTTGACCGAAATCGGTAGAGGGTTTTTCATTTTAGGCTTACATAACCTCACTTTCTTTTAAGCTTGGCAGCCCGACCTAANACCGAAATCGGTAGAGGGTTTTTCATTTTAGGCTTACATAACCTCACTTTCTTTTAAGCTTGGCAGCCCGACCTAATATTGCCATCGGGCTGCGGGATAATCTATCTTTTGTAAACGCGGTATTTCAAGGTGACGCGCTGCGGCCGGTCATAACTGGTCTATGAGGTAATTGCCTGGGAATGTATATAATTGCGAGCAAGAGTGTTACATGTCACTTCGCTCTGTGCCATTAGAGAAGACACATCAGACTGCTGGGGAAGAAACAAACAAGCAACTTCCCGTAGCCAGGCCTCTGCACCAACAACCAGAAACAGTGATGCAACATGCCACGAGGAGACCACAGAAGGAGAAGATACTACCCTAGGAAGATATTTAGAAACATTGGTTGGTTTAGTGCTGACGTTGCTAAACAGGATAATTACTATGTTAAAGCAAGTTACTCAGTGCGAAGAAAGTTACGTTTTGATTTATTTATTGTATAGTTAATATACGGATATCCTGTCAGTAATGAAAGAAAGCGGAATTGATTTCCGTACTTTACAAGTACGGAACTTCTTCACTTTCCTGTAGCTTCGGTTTCCGGAAACGAACAATGGACAGACGACACGAAGTCTTCTTTCCCTTCTTTGCCGCTGTAACAAAATTACACGAAATTTAATTTTTCTGTTACCTGAATATACTTCCAAGGCGAACCAAGTTCAATCCCCGACCGGGTCACTCCCAGATTTTCGCAAGTGGGAATCATGCCGAATGACGCCGTTGGACGGTGTGTTTTTTCTCGGAATCTCCAGTTTTTCCCACCCTTGCATTCCGGCGCTGCTCCATTCCCATCTCATTTCACCCTCATCGGTTCTGAAGACCTCGTTGTTAAGAGCCGCCTAACTCTCACAACTCAACTCAACCGGATATTCTTACCATTAACACCAATGTTTTTAAAATGTCGCCAGTCAGTAAACCCATTCTGTAACATACTACAACGACAACACTTCAGACAATTGAATAATACAGAAAAGTGAACTCTTGCAGTCTAATGAATACGAATTTTCTACGTATATTTCCGACTCACCTCAAGACCATGCTCGCATAGTAATCCAGTTCTAGTTCTACTACTAGACGCAGTGCTATAAGGCCACACCACGCATCAGATGAAAACAAAATCATTTCTCTAATTTTATTGCAGAACTGTAAAGTGTAAATGCAATAAAAAACAAGCTCATTTACGACGAATACTGTACGTTGACAGTAATTCCATTGAAATCAACAATTGGTTAGTTTCTGAGAAATCATAACTCGCCCGTAATTTGACGGATGTCGTGAATTGACGGGAATCTCAACAGAGGCTGCGTTTTCCGCTGGTGAATGTGCTCAACTTCACCACCGACTGTTACGCGGCTTTCCCTAGCTTTATATTCACCGACAGTGCAAATGTTTTCCTGTAGTCTATTCGCGGTTTCTTCACACTTTTTGAATCAAACATTTGAAAAATAAAAAAAACAACCCATGTATGACGTGTTGGGTGGAATGGCTGCCCAATCGCAGTAAATGCATGTCAGCGACTGAAAATATTCTATTTTATTAAGTGACGACTTATTGTCGGCAGTCACAAGCAAGATTTTGCAACCCAACGATAANATTTACGACGAATACTGTACGTTGACAGTAATTCCATTGAAATCAACAATTGGTTAGTTTCTGAGAAATCATAACCCGCCCGTAATTTGACGGACATCGTGAATTGACGGGAATCTCAACAGAGGCTGCGTGTTCCGCTGGTGAATGTACTCAACTTCACCACCGACTGTTACGCGGCTTTCCCTAGCTTTATATTCACCGACAGTGCAAATGTTTTCCTGTAGTCTATTCGCGGTTTCTTCACACTTTTTGAATCAAACATTTGAAAAATAAAAAAACAACCCATGTATGACGTGTTGGGTGGAATGGCTGCCCAATCGCAGTAAATGCATGTCAGCCANTATGACGTGTTGGGTGGAATGGCTGCCCAATCGCAGTAAATGCATGTCAGCCACTGAAAATATTCTATTTTATTAAGTGACGACTTATTGTCGGCAGTCACAAGCAAGATTTTGCAACCCAACGATAATGGAAGAGAATATATGTAATAAAACCAAAAATTATTTCATTAATTTGTAAATGAAACCAGGCTAGCCATCACAGTTTTCCGAGAATATCGTTGAAATGCGCGCTGCTTGTTCATTTTTGTGCTCGTATCTGATTGGTCGCGCTACATCTTCCTTGTTGCAGTTGTAGACAGCCCTTCCTGGTATCCCATTGGAGCGATGTAATCATTTAGTCAAGGAAACGTTACTGTGACTATAGCGCGGTATTACGTCGCTTCGGCCAAACACGATGACGTAAAAATAAATGGTTAAAAAAAAAATTCAAATGCTGCCATACAAACAAACAAAGAAGTACAAATTACGTCAACTAAAAAAAAAAAAAAACCTTTCTAAAGCAAACTGCACACCACCAGGGTAAATGTCATGACTTTAAGGGCGAAGGCCACGAAAAAGTTTTTCAGTTTATATTTGAACCAGGCACTGTTCCACTTTCAGGCTACTTTTCCATCTGACGTGGTGTGACCGCCTGGTTTCTGCAAAACAACATGGTGGAGCCAAATGCATAGAAGTTGAACTGTATGTTAGCAAAAGTTATTTTACAAAAAAAATTATCAGGGGCAGTCACAGATAAATATACAAAAATTTCATTATCTTCAGCATAATTCGAATTTGAAAAAAAAAAAAAAAAAACTTGTACGATTTTATTTATGACTTGAGATAGCTCTTGGAGTCTTCTCTCAGTGCGAATTATCTAATTTCTGTACGTAAGTTAGTTTTCATGATTTGTACATTTCTAAAATAAGTTATTGACGCGTATTTATAAAAACTATGCGCTCATATTTTTTTTTTTGCGAGGGAAGAGTAATCACTTATAACGTATGCAAGTTGAACAGTATGTGGTACAAATATATAACANTTTTTTTTTTTGCGAGGGAAGAGTAATCACTTATAACGTATGCAAGTTGAACAGTATGTGGTACAAATATATAACAACAAATTTCTTGGTCGGGAACGCTCTTATTATATAGTCTTTTCACGGTTTCTTCACACATTTTGAATAAAACCTTCAAAAAACCTTCACGTTTTGTTTTTTTCTAAATATACCACGTATCACAAGACATTTATACTTGTTTAAACATAAAATAACTAGTTTTGTTATTTGCGTTTTTATTGATATTTTACTTTTTAACCACAAACTTTATTTATAATTAAAATGAATAAAAACAATGAGAAAATATACGTTTTTGTAATGCACAGTAAGAAATAGTATTGTTACCTTGAGTGCGATTGAATGCGTTGTCCCTAAGGTGTCATTTTCTAGACACGGTTAAACTTAGTATGCATGAGGCGGAGGAATATCCTGGAAGTAGAACTTTAGCAGGGCTTCAGAAAAGTGCGAAGTAACCGTGAATGACCTATAAATGGTATTTCCCCGTTGTCTCGCTGATCACGTGTGGTAATCCAGTGCTTTTCTTGGCTCGGCACGGCACGGCTGCAGTTGTATAGGTGATCCCTGCTCGAGTGTTGTTTCAGGTTGCGTCTCGTCTACGCACACAGGCTCACCCACGGGATAACGCCGCTCTTATGTGGCCTTCACTGCGTCATTGTCGCCGTGCTGTCTGTTGATTCAAGCTACAACAACACGCACAATCGGGGAACCACGCCGGCAGAGATCACCGACCGCTGTTCCACTGTCTCTTGTCCATTGTCCCCGCGGCAACACACCGTGAGTACAATGCATGTTTGCGGACGACGGGGTTTGATTTCAAGTGGAGAGGGCNATTGTCCCCGCGGCAACACACCGTGAGTACAATGCATGTTTGCGGACGACGGGGTTTGATTTCAAGTGGAGAGGGTGGAGGCAGCAAGATAACCTTTTCCCTCGTGGGTGTTTCAAGCTATGCTAGAGGTATTAATTGTTGTGTACGTGTATTTACTATTTTTTTCTGTGTTCACTAGTCTTTTGATATACTTTATTTTCAATTAAGTTAGGGTAGGTTATGTTACGTTCAGTCGGTCTAACGTTGTAACGTATTTGATATTGAAGGAAAAGCGAATAACCTATGAAATTTTACAGTATTCTGATTTATAGAGCAAGCACATAAAGGTCAGAGAGTGTATTTGAGAGAGGAGAGAAAGAGAGAGAGAANATTGTCCCCGCGGCAACACACCGTGAGTACAATGCATGTTTGCGGACGACGGGGTTTGATTTCAAGTGGAGAGGGCGGAGGCAGCAAGATAACCTTTTCCCCTCGTGGGTGTTTCAAGCTATGCTAGAGGTATTAATTGTTGTGTACGTGTATTTACTATTTTTTTCTGTGTTCACTAGTCTTTTGATATACTTTATTTTCAATTAAGTTAGGGTAGGTTATGCTACGTTCAGTCGGTCTAACGTTGTAACGTATTTGATATTGAAGGAAAAGCGAATAACCTATGAAATTTGACAGTATTCTGATTTATAGAGCAAGCACATAAAGGTCAGAGAGTGTATTTGAGAGAGGAGAGAAAGAGAGAGAGAANACAGTATTCTGATTTATAGAGCAAGCACATAAAGGTCAGAGAGTGTATTTGAGAGAGGAGAGAAAGAGAGAGAGAAAGTTATGCCCCCGTGAAAATGTACATTCGTAGAAAATGAGAAATACTAATAACATACAAAGTCTGTTGAAGTTACTTAAAATGTAATTGGCAGTTAATATGGAGTAATGTAACAAGGAAATATAGTGAAAGTGTTCTGTTATTGTACATAGTGCGTAAACACACGTAAATGTTTTAATACGTTTGGTTGACTTAATATAACTACAAGCGACAGCACCTTAGAGAACACTAGATATTCAGAAATGGTGAAGGAATAGGCGAGTGTCTGTATAGAGGAATAATCACTTGAGCTAATTTTGGAAGCACTGACAAACTGAAATCAGGGTGGACGAACTGGAAATCGCACTTGCGTCCTCCCGACAGCGAGGACACAGACCTACAACTGTGTCACCTCGCTCGGTCTGCTGTTTATTATTGTTTACATTGAGATAAGACTTGGTTTCATGACACAGGCGGTTTGGAAACTCACTGCCTAAACTCCAGACGTAGTTTCTTTGTACCCATTATAATACAAAATCCCTGTACACTTATATCCGAAAAAGTATTTTTATATAATCTAACTGTGTTCAAAGTTGCGCTGCGCGACGCCTGGAGAACAAGGCGGTGCGATCATGCATGTAGTACAAGTTGCANCTAACTGTGTTCAAAGTTGCGCTGCGCGACGCCTGGAGAACAAGGCGGTGCGATCATGCATGTAGTACAAGTTGCATAGAAAGTAGGCGCGTGACGTTGCCAATGTAATAATTTAGAACACAATTATTCGATCACAATTATTTAATATAAATATACGTTTCCGGAGATAAGTGTACAAGACTATTGCGCTGCTAATGGTCCAAATAAACTATGTCTGGAATTTTGGCACTGCGTTTACGAACAGCCTGTATACACCATAAAATATATTTGTGGTCTTGGGTGAGAGAGTGAGTGAAGAGATTTGGGTGGTTCATAACATCGAGGTCTTGAGAGCCAATAAAGGCGAAGTGAGGTGAGTATGGAGCAGCGCTGGAATGAAAGGGAGGGGGGAAATGGAAGATCCCCGAGAAAACCCGCCGACCAGCGGCATCGTCCGGCACGATCCCCACTTGCGAAAATCCTGAGTGAACCTGCCGGGGGTTGAACCCGCTTCGCCTTGGTGGGAGGCGAGCAGTCTAACTGCTCTGCCACCGCGGCCCCTTGTTAGTAAACAAATGTACCTGCAGCACAGGCGTCTAGAGGCCACGAGACATGTCTTGTCGCAGCTCTGGCACTTAACGTAGAAGTATAGTGACTTNTGCGAAAATCCTGAGTGAACCTGCCGGGGGTTGAACCCGCTTCGCCTTGGTGGGAGGCGAGCAGTCTAACTGCTCGGCCACCGCGGCCCCTTGTTAGTAAACAAATGTACATGCAGCACAGGCGTCTAGAGGCCACGAGACATGTCTTGTCGCAGCTCTGGCACTTAACGTAGAAGTATAGTGACTTNTGCAGCACAGGCGTCTAGAGGCCACGAGACATGTCTTGTCGCAGCTCTGGCACTTAACGTAGAAGTATAGTGACTTCCTATGAAGCACACAGCCGACTGTAAAACATGCCCAACTCTCACATACTAGTACACAAACGACGAAAATTGTCAGAGAATTGTTATTTATGTTAAACATGGAAAACAATGCGTATTTTATTACACTATAAAATGCTGCACTATATTTCGCTTATTTAAAATTAAAAAACCCAATAAATAAGGTCATAATTAAAAAAACCTTAAAACGTATTTTGATTTTTATTGTTGATGCTTCAAAAAGCACACTTGGCAAGCAATCATCATAATTACAATGGTTGTTATACAACGTGCATCTTAAACATACCAACAAATTTCGATAGGGTATTTCTGATGTGGAAATATAACGATTGTGATAGGCAACCCATGGTCCAGATCAAATAGCAAGAGCGCAAGACGCTCCCAGAGTTTGAGAAAAATTATATCAGTTATTGTCATATTTAGTAAACTGCTTGCGAGACTGAAGGAAAGTAACTGTCACTAATTATTTAACCGTAATAATTAATGAAGTTAATGTCGTGTACATGCAACCCATCTCCAATAATGTTGAAAGGGGGTGTTACCGCCCTCATTTCTGCAAAAAAAAAANAATGTCGTGTACATGCAACCCATCTCCAATAATGTTGAAAGGGGGTGTTACCGCCCTCATTTCTGCAAAAAAAAAAAGTATCTTACAGGAAAAATTCCTTATTTTTGACCAGATATGATGAAATTCGGTTATAATTAGCAACACAATTGTCTTTTGCAAAATTGTCTAACTCTCGCCCTTTTCGAGTAAAAATTACGTGTTTGATTTTCCAGAGAATTGCTACTGCCTGCCAGGTAGGCAACCAGTAATGGCTGTCTGCACACCGCGCCGTAGTGGTGTGTGGACATTACGTACAGGATGCTTGTGGCGGAACTGAATCGTAACTGGCTTCTTCTAATGAGGTTTCTAAGAGGCGCGTAATATTGGTGTGCACAGTGGTTTTTCCCCCACACTCATTACCAGTACTGTAGTTCCCCTCCCTAACAGAGGAGAAGACTGTAGAATGAAAGCCCATACTTCACTGCACGTTCCATGCATTCTACTACAAGTCGACATGGCGAAGTATACGAACTCAGAAATGACAGACATGGTTCTGCTTTACTGTTAAGTTAAAGGTAATGCACGAACTGCTGTACGATTGTACCATAATAAGTTTCCAGCGTGGCGGCAACCTCAGCACGGGACCTTAACAACTGTTACTCGGAGANTGTACGATTGTACCATAATAAGTTTCCAGCGTGGCGGCAACCTCAGCACGGGACCTTAACAACTGTTACTCGGAGACTGTGTGAAACAAGCACGTGTAAGGCACGAGGTGGGTCTCGTCACCCGAGGAACGTCCGCACACCAAGTGCACTAAATGTTGTTTAGGACAACCCGTATACGAGCCCCCGCACCATTGCGCACGGAGTGGGGGAGTCCTATTCCACTGCATGGCGTGTTATGCACGAGCCGCTGCTGAGTACCTACCACGTGCAAAGGTGCAGGCATTGGGACCAGCAGGTGTCGCTCCTCGACGTGATTTTCCGCAGTGGTTTCTACAACAGTGCGCAGTAGTTCATATTACTACCATTGTATTGTTTACTGATGATGCGAAATTCACAAGAGACGGTTATTTGAACAGCAGGGACGGTCACATGTGGGACGACACCAACATACGCTGTCTCATGTAACTTGGCAAGATTTTGACAGTTCGACGAAAGTAGCGCCAATGTTTCCTTTTCGTTTATGTATCCTTCTGCCATCAGCTGGTGCGTCAAGTGGAGGCTGTATATTTTATCAACACGCGGTCAGTTAATCCACTTGCCATTGTGCTGTAATACTAAACAAATTTTAAGGTATTTTAGACTGACATATGTCTAAAAAAATTCGTAGGTTATAAAATTAAAAATATTAAACCTTGCAAAAAATTTAATATTTGCTAACTCTTTTTTAATTTATCCGAGAGAGCGAACTTGGGTTTACATTTGCGAGATGATATTTGTAGTTCTTATCACACTTTGGACGTATAACTGGAACTAAAAGTAATTCGGGAAACTTGATTGACAACGCACTTATATTCGCCAACAACTCACCAACGACTATTGAAAAGCAGTAATTCTGTTATAACTGATACTAAACAGTTCGAGTTGGAAATATGCGGTGTGGCATATAAGTAGCACTACATCACATGGCCTGATGTAGTGCTACTTGTTTGCCAAACCTGGTAGAAATCTGTAGGCGTTTGTCGGCGGTATGATATAAAATTTTAATTCTTTTCATGTGATGCTATTTTACAAAATTGCGGACGAAATATACTTTCTGTAGACAAATTTGATATTTATTATATATGCATATTGCCAGCATACAAAGTTAAGATGGAATTAATTAGGTGGTTTCTAGTTTTAAACAGCATAGTCTATAAAATACCACCCAGCATCCAATATATTTTAACAACTAAATTTTTAACTTCTGATTTTAAAGTTGATTATTTTAGTTTTATGACATTCTTTTTGTTAAGTCACACACAACAAATGGAATGGACTGTCGCAAACCTGAACAATTATACCGAATTAAACTAAACAAGTTTATTTTAAATAAAATTTATATATTGGTCTCATATTTTACTGGGCGACTGTCTGCAAATGTATGATTTGAGTGTGAGCACCAGCAAACATTTATTAATAATATACCACAAAGAATGATAAAACTGAAATTGGAACTGACATCTGTTGTCTTATAACACTATATTCTAGGATAACTAAGCTTAAGCTTCAGAACTGTAATTGGACAGTTTATACAAGTAAGAAGTTGTATCGTTTCATTCTGTGGAGAAACTGCAGTGAAATATGTTAAACAACGTATGAAACTAGCGCAGAACGAATACAATACCATCTTTTATGTAATACATAAAACTAGTATACAGATGTTTTTTCTAGACTACCCTAAAGCTAAGAGGAGAGACGGGGTCCAAACTACGTCTAAGCTGTAAGTGCGTCTCAGTGCAGAACTCAACACACCTGGTATACCTGCAGTAACAACAGCGGCACGTGTTTGTCCAATCATTAGATATTATGCGCAGGTAAACACTTTTATTGGAGGAAAATTGAACCGAGTCTTTTGTACGTAAAGTCTGCTACAACCTTTAATTCATAGATTTTAAAAATTTCTTATTTGCAAACTTATTATACTTGAAATAAGTTACCTGTAGTAACTGAGGAAACTGCAGTGTGTTGGAACTTCCACTCCGCAGGGGAAAAAAATTTATAAAATAATTCCCTAGAGAATACATTTAAATAGTGATTCCAGAAAACATATTTACATATTTATATCCCAATATAACAAAAATTTAATGTGATTAATAAATGAATTCGCCAGAATTAATTTTTGAGTACCTCTTCAGCAAATTGAATTAGTCAACTCTTGTTCAATAACGATTTCATAGTTTTGATTTGTAGATATTTATTTAGATCTGTAACAGAATAACTTTCTATTTAAATTCCAACATAGTTTTATTATTTAAAATTTATTTTATTATGGCATTTGTCCAAAAATATAATTTTGTTCACTATAAAAAAATAATTTGAATATTACATTCGCTAATTTTCACAATTTATCACTCATCTTCTAAATGTAATAATTTTTATGATACTATCAAATATGCACACATTTATTGCATAGGAAAGTGTCCTTATGCTTATAGTTTTTCATACATTTATCCCTTAATAATAAAATAATACAAACATTTAGAAATTAACTCTTTTTCAGTGAGTCTTTCTTTTAAAGCTTTATAAATCAGAGTTTTTTTTATCTTACGTTATTGCTTTTACAAGTTTATTAAAATCAACGGTATAGAGAATATTAAGTTCGTTTTGTCTTTTACTAAAGTAATATTTCTATCAGATTTAATCAATACTATATAAGAGCCTTATAGCGTATAGCGAATTATTAGTTTCATTAACTCTTTATTTTAAGTGTAAAATTTTATTTGTATACACAGTATAAACTTTTGATGTTGAATATTTTAAGTCAATTGTTAGTAAATTATATATTTGACAATAAAAGGTAGTATTACATTTCATGGTAAGTTACCTTTATAAAAAAGGTTTATTTTATCTTTAATATAAATTGTACTATTATTAGAATGATAAAATATGGATAAATTAACAAATAAATTATTTTGAATTTAATTTTCTCCTTTTCTGTAAACTCGTTCATAGAGTACAAATTATTATACCAATTTTTTACACGTATTTTAAAAACATAAAATTAAAGTTGTATTTTTTTCATGAAAATTTCCAGGAATTTATGATGAATATGTAAGTATTCAGATATTGAATTTACAGCATAGAATTCACATTAAACAATTGGGTAAAATATTTTTAATTATTTGAATAATAATTTTTACCAGGATGTGCATAATATCTACTGTAGCAGCTTTTGTTCGATAATTAAAATACAAGTATTTTACAAGTAATCCTAGCAAAGCAGAACGAATTTTAATTGTTAGATAATAATTTGGTATATCAGTACTAGCGAGTTTAACAAAATATTTATTACATATGCTACCAATTACAGAGAAATTGTTTTACTGACAAATTTAACGACTAGGATTNGTTTAACAAAATATTTATTACATATGCTACCAATTACAGAGAAATTGTTTTACTGACAAATTTAACGACTAGGATTATATATTTACAGAATCAATAATATGTGTATGTTTGGAAATTTACACTATATAAAAATAGAAGAGTAATAATTGTCATACATGCAAATTGTGTATACTTGAGCACTATTCTCTTTTGTATTTCTTTAAGTAAGTATAAATAGTTCACAAACACTCGTATAAACATTCTGTTTATAATAATTAAAAATAATTCGTTATTTCTCTATGTAATGGTTTTTATTTTCCTAATAACGGATATATTTGTGATTATTTCTGAAGTTTTATGCGAAGAAGTATTTGCCGTTTAAATTTTCTGTGTTTCTGAAACANGGATATATTTGTGATTATTTCTGAAGTTTTATGCGAAGAAGTATTTGCCGTTTAAATTTTCTGTGTTTCTGAAACAAACGTAATCAGCACGAATTAATATGTTCTCTTCAGTAACGAATAGTTGAAATGAACCAAGGTGATAAAAATTTTATGCTCATACCAAACAAAATGTTTGTAAATAGAGACACCAGATGATCTTAACAATAGAAATAAGACTATAAAAATTCCTTATTGAAACACGTTTGCTAACTCACTTTCAACATTACTGTAAAAATCCAGCGAGTACTTATATTAAATTTATGTAGTTTAAAATACATGTTTTTATGGAAAGGTTTTTATTTTTAAAGTTTGATTTGGACATGGGTTGGATGACTGACGAACAGCTGGCGCTCTCTTGGAGCCACGCACTGCGTCAAGGAAGTGATCGCCACCGCCTACTGAACCACAACCGCGCTCTTCATTACAGCAACGTCAAAGTGACTTCAATTGTGCCTCGTGTTTTCTAATTGTTTCCTTTCCGTTTGAGTACTTCTTTATTCTCGCAAATTACATCCTCCAGAATTTTCCCTGGCAATATCATGTCTGTAAGCACACAAACTGTCAGCAATGTGGCTCACTTTCGTCAAGGTAAAATAAAAAAAAAAAAAGTTTTTAATTGTATGTTTTCCTCTATGTACGCCTGTGTTCCTACACGTTGCAGTGTTTGATAGTGTCTGATGGCTGATGTCTGATGTCTGATGAGATTATTCGTAGCCGACTAGGTTTAAGTAAATTTCGACAATTTAACACATACAAATACTTTGTACCACATTGCAAATCAATTTATAGTAAAGTGTCTCATTTTTTGTATAAATTGATGTTGAATATATAAATAAAATATGTTGTTTTCTTTTTGTTGTTAATTCACTAACAAATTTTTATTGGATGAAAATCTTATGTCACCAAATTAACGCGAAAAGGTTTATTAAATAAGTTAGGTCCATAAAAAAAAAATTCTGAAGATAAGGAAATATTTATACATAGCCATCAATTTATAAAATAACTTGAACATAACTTTTTAAGTTCCGGGCTCTACCACATATTTATTGACACATTCGTGATGAATAAAGTAACGTTTTCATTAACGCACAAGAAACGTAGTTTTTATTTTTGATCAATAAGCTCTATTTAATTAATTTACGTGGAAAAATATTAATATTTCCCAACTGCCGTCTTAAATTTATCATCTGGGATCGTCTTAATGACAAGACTTTGCAAAATGACAATAAAGTACAAATTTATAGAAATTTTAAATTTAATTTAATTGGAAATGAAATGTTTTCATATTAAATTAATTTTGCAGGGTAAAGAGCAGTTCATGCAAGAGAAAGTTATTTGAATTACGCAATAATTTTTCCGTCCAGACCACAGTGGCATTCCACTCTGACGAAAGGTCGCAACAAAATTAAAAATTCGTCCTGGGAACTCCGGACAGAAGCCACTCCAATATACGAAGGAAGTTAGATGTATTTTTTTCCACTGCGGAGCATATTCCCTCAGTACTGATGAAATTATTTTTCAGGCAGACGACACACGGGCGTGGGGATACAGAAGTTGAATACATTTGCAGTCTCGTAGTCTCTTTACCTCGCCAGAGTAATACATTCTCACGCCGTAGGCTAAGGAGGCAGGGACGGATAGCACAATTCAATCTCCATCGCAATGCAGCCGTATGGCGAAGCCAATGCCACCGAAGAGAACACTGGGATTGTATTAACGAAATAAAAATTTCCATCATACATTTCCCTTCCTCCTGCACCCATTTAGACGATTTACATATCGTGAGAACAGTCAAAATACGATAGAACTCCTGGAAAAATGTATTTAGTATACCCACCATGGTGCAAAATCGAATTACTTAATATCACTCAGTCCGCGAAGAAAAATCTTGACAAAAATAATGTACTAGTCCTTATATAAAAGTGAGTAGCTCACTTGAAAAGGCGGTGAGTTGGAATTCTCTAAATGCATTGAAATTTAATACCTTAAATTAAACTGAGGTTTAAAATCGGCTTGCATGGAATATCGTACATAAATAATAAAAATATGAGGCAAACATTGCATTTTTCAGTTTCTTACCAATACAGCATTATTATATGTTGGTTTCTCTATTTTAANATGGAATATCGTACATAAATAATAAAAATATGAGGCAAACATTGCATTTTTCAGTTTCTTACCAATACAGCATTATCAATGTTGGTTTTTCTATTTTTATGAAATGCTACCCTCTAACACAAAAAACGTTTTGTATGCTAAAAACGTTTTACCAGTCAATTTTATTATAGCTAGCATTCAAATGAACACTGTGAATTTGTTTGAATATGTTGCATGCACCTGCGAACTGTTAAATAACATTTGTAATAACCAGTTCTCTCACTTTTAAGTAATAAGCGCAAAATGTAAAATTGAATCGTTAAAATTTTTTTATGAATATATTATTTGACAACTGAGCTTGATTAAATAAAAATTATTCTTGATTATAGGCCTCTCTATATATTAAGCCACTACTCACTGAGTACACAAGCAATATTTGTTAAGTATGTTTCAGGTGAACGAAAGTGCGTTCACTGAGGTATTCCTTAGTAAGTATTATGATAAAAACTGCTTGGCCAGTTTGCACAAGTGAAACTGTATTAATTACTTGTGAATATTGGAGTGAATGTGTAATAAATATGGTATTTCTGAATTATTTTAATTAATTTACGACTTATAAACAACGCATGTCATTAATTTGTGTATTTTTTTCCGCCTTTATTTATTAGAAAATCTTTACTCTTTTTTCCTACCGCTTTCGTAGTAATGATATAAACAACATATTCGCTGTCTTCTATGCTGTGTTGTGTTACATTTATGAATATTGTTGCAATGCCTCCTTTCATTTATTTACCACTAATAACAACATCAATTCTACGAGTACAACATACAAACTTGTATGTTAGCCTACTTTTCAAAGGATCGTACGGTACTTAGTAAGGACATCAGGCTTTTATATTTTTCGACCACACCAGGTGCTTATTTTCAAAAGGGTTTTAAAATATAGGGTGTTATGTCATATACCTGGAACCATTTGAGCGATTGAAACATGTTGTGTGTTGACAGTAAATCATACAAGCAATTATTTTAGAAAAGGATATTGTTATTGGTCCGCCATTTTGGAAGATAGCATTGTATTAAAAAATAAAGCTTGGAATAAATTAATAAATAAATCTTGGAAATTACTAGACCAATTATGGCCAAATTTTGAATGTAAGTATTACTATCGCAGATTACATAAACAAGTATAATTTAAATGGACGAGGCAATTATATTCAAAATGGCTACTATATAAACATTTTATGTTTATTTCCTATATCTTCCATACAGTTTGACCTGTTTCGAACAGACTTGGTATGTATAAAATATGTTAATACATAGAAATATTGACCACAATTTTGTAAGACAATATCATATGAAAATATTAAGTTATTGTTTAATATCTTGGGAAACTATCAACCGATTCCTACTAAATTTAGTAAAAGTTTAGTACTACGGTAGGCTATATAAACTAATGTTTTAAGTGGCCAGACATTTATTATCATAAAGGTGACCATATAAACATTGCAACAAAATTTTTGTCCACCATTTTAGAATATAAAACCACCGGAAAAATTAAGGTTTTATGTCGTATGTTGGGAAACAATTACCTGATTTCCACCAAATTCAGGTGAAAAGTTATACTGTTTTAGTCTATCAAAATTTATATGACTTAAGGGAGTAGTAGTGTATTATAAAAAAGCCATGTAAATATTTTAAGTTAGTATGCCATACGTTGCAAACTTGTTCAACCAGACATTTCATGCTAGCAGTATCTATAGCGAACATAGAATGTGCTAATACAAAATTTTTAGTCCACCAGTTATGAAGATAAACCACATGAGATAATTAAGCTTTCATGCTTTATCTCAGGGATCAATCAACTGACTCCTACCGAATTTTACACGCATATTTAGGTGGGTGAGGCATTTTCGTATAGTATCAATATAAAACATTTAGATTAGTATATTAGCCATACATTTATTATGGAGTTTTACAAAATTTACCCAAACGTTGTATGCCGAAAGAATCCATCAGAATAAAAAAATATGCCTATAGAGAGTCTATTTTGCCCGTTAGTGTTTAATCCAATACCAAATGAGAAACTGTTACAGTTTCTCATTTAGTTTATGTGATATTTCTGAAACCATGCGATTTAATTCTACTAAACTTCGCACAGAAGAAGTGCCACAGTAGACTATGAAAACTCAGACGATTCAAGTGGGCCAGATACTTTTTTTCAGGATGACGACCATATAAATAATTCAGATAAACAAATCCTCCCACTAATATTATAAAAGCGAAAATCTCTCTGTGTGTGTGTGTATGTTTATTACCACTCAGCTCCATAACGGCTGAACGGATTTTGACGAAATTTGGTATGTTTTAGGTCCTGGAATAGGACAAAGGATATATTTATCCCGGAAAATTGTACGGTTCCTGCGGAATAACAACAAAACCTAATTCTGCAACGGCTGGGAAAGTGACAGAATTATTTTTTTCCTCTGGTGTCATAGTTAATCAGGCCGCCTAAGGACTTCTGAAATTGCTTAATGACTGCTATCAATCGATAAAAAAAAGGGACCGAATATTTAACGTGCCCTCCGAATCCCGGAAGCGCTCAGATGTTATGCCACTATACGGTCACCCATCCAAATGTGTGTCCCTGGGAACATTGCTTGCTTAACTTTGGTGATCGATTAAGATCCCTCAGCCTCCCTCCTTTAAGCTTTTAAGAACTACACTGAAGAGCCAAAAAAAACTGGTATAGGCGTGCGTAAGCAAATAACAGAGGTATGGAACCAATCAGAGTAACGCGATGCGGTCGGAAGCTAGCTCAGTTACTGCTGCTACAAAGGCAGGTTATCAATATTTAAGTGCGTTTGAATGAGGGTGTTATAGTCGGCGCACGAGAGATGGGACATAGCATCTTCGAGGTAGCAATAACATGCGACACCCCACACGTCGAGAGTTGCTACCGAGTGGCTCCAGGAACACTCTTCTGACTATAGACACTTCCATTGGCCACCTAAATCACCAGACATGAACATTATTGAGTATATCTGGGATGCATTGCAACATGCTGTTCAGAAGAGATCTCCACCGCCTCACACTCCTATGGATTTGTAGACTGCCCTGCAGGATTCATGGTGTAAATTGCCTCCTGCATACCTTCAGACATTAGTCGAGTCCATGCCAGGTCGTCTTGAGGCACTTCTGCGTGCTCGCGGGGACCCTACACGATATTACATGATATTAGGCAGGTGTACCAGTTGTTTTGGCTCTTCAGTGTACATTAAAATGATTTACATCCACACAGAGGAAGAAAGGCTATTTAATAACATGGGTAACATTTTTAAATTTATGAATCAATTTACACCTGAATCAAATAGTGTCTTATAATAAATACTTGCTATGCAAACAAACTACAACTAAGTGAGCTCTTTAGGCATTCTTGTTTACCTTCTACTCTCTGCCAGTATACTTCCTCCCACAGTCACTTGTAAATATTACCGTCGACTTAATGAGCGGAAAATCAACGTCAACGAAAGAGCACTGCGATATTGTCACAAACATAAGAACAATTCTACGACGACAGTTATCATACGTGAGTTACTTTTCAAAACAGTCTCACCACATCTGGCATGCTAGAAGGAATATGAAAGACCTTCTAAAACTGTTATAGAACAGACATCTCCGGAATCCGACAAGATGAAGTACCGGCTGAAGGCACTTAAATTCTCTAGTTAACTTCCTATGTTTAATGTGGCGCCATTAATAAAATTGTGACTGGGAAATTATTTATGCGGAATCGATCTGTAAAGAATAATCTCCAGGAAATGGAGTCGAAACCAATGACTTCATCGTCAAATCGTCGATGCTGTCGATACTGCGACAAAGTTTAAGCTTTCGACTACAATACGTGGCGACGTGAGAAGAGTGAATCACCGAAGAACCCTTCTGCAGAAAACGAGGGAACTACGGTCAATACATGTGACTTTCAGCATGCCATAAATTCGGTTCGTGTGAAATAGAAACTTGCTAAACTGGCACGCGAACTGGACGAGGTTCGAAACAATAATGCAGCACCAGTATCTACGAAGACAAATACCGCAAATAAAAAGAAACTCAAGTGCTGAAAAGAGAAAGCTGATGAAGACGATAATGAATATAGTTTTCATGATGAAGTTAAGGGGTTTTCCTGATGTACTCGGACATCTCTCCAACCACACGGCTGCCGCACGTGATCTGAAGAATATACGAGGCCACAAGAATGATCTCTATGTATTTCCTGAAGACCCGAATGAACTTGTTTATAGACCCAAACATTTGATATACCTGCAAAAAGGTAGAGATCACTCGCACATTGACGAGATGAGATAAAATCTTCTAACATCGATAAATTGAAGGAAAGACATTACATCAAAAGAAACCATCGGGTACTATCCATGATCTGCTAACATCTGATGCAATGTTCCAGTGTATGAAAATAAGTACAAAAAAAGTAAATTTATTTATACATAGTAGATTATTTGTAGGTTGACATTTAAGGTATGATTTTTGAGGTATGGTTCTTGAGATACGGTTTTTGAGGTATGTTTTTGAGGTATCAGTTTTGAGGTATGATATTGGAGGTATAAATTTTGAGGTGAAATTTTTGGGGTATGATATTGGAGTATTTTTTGGAGGAAAGGTATTTTAAGGTATACATTTTGAGGTGTGTTTTTTCAGGTATGTCTTTGAGATATGATTTTTGAGGTATGTTTTGGAGATATGTTCCTTGAGGGTTTGAAGGTATGATTTTGAGGGTATGAATGGTGAGGTAATATATTCGAGGCTGATAACGAATGTATGATTTTTGAAGTATTAATTTTGAGGTATACTTTTTTGAAGTATTTATCTGAGAAATAATTTTTAAGGTATTTTATTTAAGATATTATTTATAAAGTTTTAATGAGGTAGTTTTTGAGGTATATTTTGGAGGTATGATGTTTGAGGTGTTTCTATGGGATGTTTTTGAGTTATGTTTTTGAAGTGTTTTTGAGGTACATTTTAAGGTATGTTTTTAAGTGTTTTAAGGTATGTTTTAGGTACGTTTTAGGTATGCTTTTGAGGTATAACATTTTAGATATCAATTTTGAGGTACATTTTTTGAGCTATGATTTTAGAGGTATGAACTTTGAGGTATGGATTTTGAGATATTAAATTTGAGGTATGCTTTGAGGTATGCTTATGAGGTTTGTTTTTTGAGGTATATTTTTGCAATTTGTTTAGGTATGTTATTGAGGTATGTTATATGAGGTATACATTTTGAGGTATATTTTTCGAATTATGATTTTTGAGATATAAATTTGAGATATGAATTTTGAGGTATGAATTTTAAAGTAAGTTTTGATCAACGATTATGGAGGTATGTTATTAGGTATGAATTTTGAGGTATGTTTTTATAGGTATGATTTTTGATATATGTTATTTAAGGTTTTATTTAGAGTTATGAATTTTGAGGTATGTTTCGAGGTATGTTTTTAAGTATAATTTTTTAGGTGTGAATTTTTAGGAACGGGTTTTGAGGTATGCTGAGTGTGATGCTCATTAACCTTTGCAAACAGTGATATGTTAACAGGTAATTCTAAATTTATGTTGTTTAAATTAAAATATTTACTTTTCAGTTTTATAAATGATTGTTTAGTTGTTAAAAAATGTTACCACAGTTTATAAGTTTAATAGTTGTTCTATCTGTGCCCCAAAAATAAGATTATTTGGACATTTATATTGTAAAGTTCTTGTTCATTTTATTATATGCCTTATTTTAGGACCTAGAAGCCCTAAATTAAGAGAAATATTCATGATAATAAATTAATTATTTAAATAAAAATCAACTATCCATTATCTAATACTTAATATACTTCATATAAGCAGAGGATGGTATGTAAATTAAATATACCGATATATTTGTATTTAATTTCTTTGTTAATGTTCATGAGACACTTAGTAGGTCTATGTAGTCACTGCGAAGCAAACTTCTCACGACAAACATACCTTAAATACAATTAGATTTATCTGACTGTTATATATTACGAAGAACTTAAACAATCAATATCGCCACTGGATGTAAATACCATACTGAATTCACTGCTGCTTTTGATAACAACACGTACGCCCAGCACACAGTTTACACGAGTTTTTAGTAGCTGTTTTGAAAATGTATCCTGTAATCAGTAGGGTTGCATAGATTTAATCCTCATCCCGTCGGCTTTACGAACAATCAAAGCTACCTTAACATAAACCTTGCCTTTTTCTTGCCATGCTTGCTATTCACCACATACGTGTTTGCTATCCAACACTCTTTTTTTTTTGTGGCACAAATAGAATAACTACTAAACTTATAATTTGTGGTGAAACCATTTTAGCAACCAAACAAAAATGCACAAAACTCCAGATATTTTAGCTCAAACCGCAATAATTCATCAATACCTGTTATTTGATCACTAATTGCAAAATTGATGAGCTGCGGATTAAAATTTTTAGTTGTTTTCGTATTTGTATATGTCCATTTAGGTAAAATATTACTATAAATTCCAATGTCAATATAATACTTAAAATTAATTAAATTGTTTATTTACTACATTTATACATTTTATACATTGTATTGTAAATATTTTCGGTATTTCGTATTTTTAGTATTCATGAAAAAAGATACTTAAATAATAAATTTAATGATTTAAAAAAAGTTGTTTTGAGAATGAATTGAACAATTATACTAAAAACGAAAAGTTAGAGAATTTTATAATTTTAAGGCCTTTTTTCAATTATAATTTATTTATATTTTCTAAATAATTAACAATGTTTTTTATATTATTAATAAATTTCATTGTTATTTAATTAATTTTATATCAGGATATGGATAACTGCTGGTTACTCTTTAAAACTTAGTAATTTTAATCGATCAACATTCAAATCATTATAAAATTTTATAAAGAAAATAATTGTAGTATAACATTTTATAAACACATTTATTGATTAAAAATACTAAAACGATAATTTATAATTGTAAAAATTGTAAAACCTGAAAAATACAGTACATATTGTACTATAACAATATACTAATAAAAAATTAATAATGGAGATTTTTTTTAACACTTGCGTTTTGTATTTTATACTAAGAAAATTTTAATGTAATATTAATAATAAAAATGTAATTAAATATATAAAAATTTTACATATGCGACATAACAATGTAGAAATATAGTAGATGAAAAAACATATCTTTATATTTAATAGTAAAAATATGTATTAGTTTTTAGTATCTATAATACAAATATTTCCTATTTTTAAAAAGAAATTTGAAGTTTTTATTTTTAGAGTTATATTTTGAATTTGTATAATTTCATGCATGTAAAATACATTTTTTTTTTTTGCAATACCAAGATACAAATTTTGATTATTTAATTTTTAACCTTCTACATTATTACATGTCTAGAGGTATTTTTTGTATTTTTATTACAACTGCATAGTAATTTTTCAAAAATAATTTCAAGATTTAATTATAACACGTTGTTTGTATTTGCATAATTTAATTTAATAAAAAAAATATTTTTTTTAATGCCAATATAAAATTTATTTATCCATAAATTATTTCCCTCTACATTTTTACATTGAATTTTAGTATTTTTAGTTTATATTAATTGAACAATTATAACATTATTATCTTAAAACACTGGCATTTAGCAAGGGTTTAAAATAATTTTTTTAAATGCATTCGAGGTGTTTAACTTTAAGAACCTTGAAGTTTATAAAATCTTTAATTTGATTTCTATAATTACATTTTTTTGTACTCATCTAGTGAAATAAATCCAAATTATTTATTCCAGCATTAAGCACAAACTTCTTTAAATTTATCATATTATGTATATCTACCAATAAAATCACTATAGAAATGTTTTAAATTTGTTCTCTATTGTTTGAAGAGACATAAAAACAATTGATATTTTCTCTAACAAATTGTTTTGGAACTTTCGATCACGTTCGAGCTAAATAAAGACATTCAATGTGTTTATGTCTTCCTCAGGTGAAACATTCACGAGGAATATCTTGATTATTAAATATAACATAATTGAAAATAACCACAGAACTATCTTTGCATTCATCTAAAGGAATCATCTCATCGAGATTATTAAAAAATGTCCCTTCTCTTCTTTCATTTTGTTTGATAAATCTAGAAAATCATCTATAAGTGGAACATATTTTTCCTAATTTAAACTCTTTGAACAAACGTAGAATTTATTACAATATAACAATCCATTTTTTATTTAAATTTTAACATTAAATTAGTTTTACCACAATTACTTGGAACAACAATTTCGGCTCTAACAATATATGGTAATAAATCACCACCTTTTATTTTTTATATTTCTTCATTTATTAAAATACCAATTCCCCAATAAAATTACGTTCTTTAATAACAAAATTCTTGTTATTTAGATGATTAAAGTTTGTTTTCAAGTTAACAAGCAATTATTCTATATAAACAAAAACATTCATTATGATATTTATCATTCTCTTGCTTTAATTTGATTTGATATAACATATTCAACCCCAAATATAAATAGCAATTTTTTTTATAGTAGCTGATAAAATACGTAATTTATTATTCCGAAATGGCAATACAATATAGAGTAATTCTAAAAACTATAAATTTATATGAACCATTCAAAATGGATAGTATTGTTTTAAAAACAAATTATAACAAATGGAATAAATGTCAGTAGCAAATATGATATACAATTATATGATCGATTATCAAACATATAAACATTTATAATAAAACATCCAATTTTAACTAGTATAGAAATGCAGATATTGATTTTAATTTGGCTTATGGAATGTTTATAAAATATGATGAATTAAATCATTTAGAAACCGATATCATAGCTGGTTTTTAGCCATAAACGATGTTTGGATTTGGGATTCAATTAATTATGAGCCATCTTATCTTTTATTTTGTAAAATAAATAGTCAAAGCTTTAATCGTATTTTTTTTAGAAATAAGAGATGGAAATGATTATTTAATTGTTTTCTATAATGCTAATATCGAAGTTATTTTAGAAATGAAAGATATTTGAATTGGTAAGGTTGTGAAATTAAAGGGGGTGTCTGCGCGAGACGCCACTTAGTATTTTCACAACTATTCTGTTTTTATGGTAGTGGTAAAACACTGTTACTGCTATGTTCAAATTGTATTATATAGGAGTAGCAATTAGCTACCCAATTAATCCTACATGTTTAAAATGTAATGAAAAATGCATATTTAAACTATGTAACTGCTGATTACACCCTGAAACATTATTATTTTAATATATTTTTATTTCTGATAGCGCTAAAAATTTAATTGCAATTCTAGCAGATGTAAAGTCATTGGCTGAAAATTTTTCAGTAATTAAAATTTGGATTTAATAAATGGAACTAGCAACATACAAATTATATTATCTTAATATTGACTGTGACAATTATGTAAACTGTTTTGTTCTAGAAAATGTAATATTATTCAATATTATTACATCTGTTGATTAAAATGTTATGGCATCAATGATTAGGAAAGGCCTTGAAATTTATTTATTTGATTTTGATTCATTTGATGGATTTAAAATTTAAATTTTTTTTTTCAAGTCTTCATGAATATAATTTCAAATTTAAATATGAAATTAGTTGTTAGACTTTTAAAATGATTAAAACATTGATTAAATTTTTAAATTTTAAGTTATACCCGGAAAATCAACAGGTACAGACATTTGTTCTTGTTTTTAATTTTTAATCGTAGTTTTGTATTTTAATGAGTAATTATTCCATCTTTGGGGACGCCATTTCACCGCCCTTTAAAATTACTTAATTATTTAATTTATCAATTGCATCTAGAACTTATTGAATTCAAATGTGTTCCCAAATTGGGTACACCTTCAAATAATTGTGTTATATCCATTTGGTATATTTTGTAATGCAATTTCTTTTCTATAGTGTGGGCTTTACTCTATTTAACTTGAACTGTGTGTATTTGATGGTTTTTTATTTAGCATTAAATTATTTGTTCCAAATTCGATTTTGTTATTGATTAACCAATTTTTATAATCATAAAATGTTATTATATTATTAATCAAACATTTTTTCACGTCCTTTGATTTCTTTTCTTCTTTATTATCAATTTTATATGAATACATCTTTAATCTTAATCCAACAAATTCTTTCATTATTTTTCTATTACATTAATCTTTCATTTTCCTTAAAAAAAAAATATATATTTATTCTGTGCTGTATTATATGTATATATACTTTTGGATAATTAGTAGTGTTAAATTCATCTATCATTGTTTTTATATCACAACAAAAATCTTTAGTTTTTATATTATATAACAAAAAAAATCGGTGTCGTGATAGCATAATTCGATACTATCGTTATATTCTTGTTTCATTGTATTATTTATTATTATTTAGTTAAATATAATATTGACATACTAAAATATACGTTTATTAAATTTAACGTTAGTTTTATTCACATGAATACCTACTAGATTTTCATTAAATATTGTTCTTCCTTTAAAATTTGGTTTAGCAACTAATTTTCTGACAACTTCCACATTTTATTTTGATTGAAAATATATTCTATTTCTCAGGGCTTTCTATCGTTCTACCGAAAACAGAGTTATTCATTAATAAATAGATATCTTCATCAAAATTGTTTGTTGCCTTTGTTCTCATTTTTGTATTCAAAACACTATATTTCTTTTGCCAAATGAAATGATTAAACATCAAAATTCCATGAATTTTTGTAAAAATTAAGTAATTGGATAAACATTGTTTTAGAGTTTTATAGTGTATAACATATTTATTTTTTAGTTTAATTCTGTTAATAATTTCGATCGATTTGTTTCTTCTATTATTTTATTATCACAACAAAATAATAAATCTTTATGCAAATTATGTAATTTTTGAGGATATTCTAAATCAACTTCTAAAATGTACCCATGATATGAAACATCTTTCATATTCGATATGTATTTTGTCCAAAACTGCAAATCAAATGATTGACAATTAATCCATTCAAATCCACCATATGGTAAAAATTATGATATTGCCCAACCAGCATCTACTAAATACATTAAATAATTTGAATTTTTTATTTCCGTCCCAATTTTTTATACATTTGTTATTTGATTTAACGTATCATTATGAACGTTATGAAATTCCATTTCCAGTAACTTTTTCAATCATTAATAACATACCATAATCGTATAATAAATCTAATGGTTGTTTAGACATTTTTAGCATTGCATCCCATGACAATTCAGGTGCTGTAAAATACCTAGCTGGGTCTAAATGACAGGTTATTAAACACGTATCTAAAGTTGTCAAATATATCTGCTAATAATAATACACTCGTTTTTTAATTTAAATCTTGACATTATCATTGATTTTTATATTGAATTTATTCCGTACTTGTTTTGCATGTTCATTACCTTAATCGATTATTTGGCATTCATCAAATTTATTATAGATTTCATTCTTTTTTGGCAATTCAGTTTCTTCAAATTTTTTCCAGTTATGAATATAATCGTAAGGAGAAACACCTTTCTTTGTAAATATACAACTAGATTTTCTCAGAAAAATTATGAATATGTTTTATTTGTTCTTTAGATAAATTCGGTGACAATTTATCTACACTACTGGCCATGAATTGAAAATAACCAATTTATCTAGTTTTTAAATTATTCGCTTGTTTTCCAAATGATTTATATTTCTCTTCATTATTTGATATCATATATATTTATTTATTATCATATTCTAGTTCTTTAATAAATTAATGTCCATCATAACCAGCAATATTATGACAAATAATCTGACAAAATAGGGTAACTTTAATTGTATATTGCAATTATTACCAACCGAATCAATTAATTTACCAGATAGGTGATCGTGACGATGTACTTTGTGATTATTATCTGAATAATCGCATTCGCATACAAGCGTCATTTATAATAAATAATTATTTCTTCTTTACTTAATAGTTTCATTCGTTCTATTTGTGAATATAATTCTTCAAACTTTTCTGTTTCTTTTTTCATTAATTATATACATTTTTATGAGCATTTGCGCTTATACAAACAACTGGAATTTTATCATCTTGATAACTACAAACAACATAATAACGGAATCCAGATCTTTCGTGCGATTGATATCTCATTGTTAATGATTCATAATTTAACATTAATTACATATTATTTAGTTTCTGATTAAATAGATTACATAAATTGTAAATTGTACTCTTGTTTGTTTAAAATTTTTTAATACAATTTGTTTGCCTTTCTCCGGTAACTTAATTCAATCATTACTACTTTGTTTGTAGAACAATCTTCAGTATGTTTTTCTCATTTTTTTTGCGAGTAAAAATGTTGAAGGCACATAAGGAAAGAATTTCCATTTTTCTTAGTCATCTGAGATTGAATTAATCTTTTATCCAACAAAATGAGTTTTATTTCCATGTGTAAAATATAACACATTTAGGTGTTTATCTTGTTTCATTATCTGTGATTCTTAATATCTATACAGAGTGAAACTGAAACTCCGGCAGGTGATTCCTCATCAAACAATAGGTCGGAAACATATTCAAGACGTTATGGCCTAAGTATATTCCGAAGGGGTGAAAACCGCCCTTGAAAGTGTAGTTGAAGCAGATGTTTTTTTGCTAGTAACAGCCAAAATGAAAGATAAATGTCTGAGTTTCCGGAGACTGCATTATTAACCGACGAAGTACAAAGGACAAGAATATGGGCTCCAACACCAACCCCTATCTATGAAAATCGAGGGGTAGGCAGGCTACTTGTGCAAATAAAAATGTGGCTGTATCACTTTTCTTGTTTTTACTGTGACTTTGTAATCTACCGTACACGGTGAACAAAAATTCCGTCGTGTGTTCTTAAGAAAAATGCAGCCGTTTTCAAGAAATTAATTCATGCCGATGAAGGTGACGTAGGGTGAGGATGGAGCAATGGCTGTGAAGTGGGTGTGCCCCGAAAATAAGCCCAATGGACAATGGTAAAGTCTGCCACGTTTCCCAGATACACATATATATTCGTGTCGACCCCGCCGGGAATCGAGTTCGATTCACCGTGGTGGGAGGCAAACAGTCTGGCCACAGCGATAGTTTGTTGGGGTAGGTTAGGATAACACATGGAACACGACTTGTTCCAACATTACATTGTGTAATTATAACAGCAGCATCATGCACCAACAGCAAATATGTTGCTATGTGCCAGGCATTGAGATTCATTGTTGGAACATTATGANGTTTGTTGGGGTAGGTTAGGATAACACATGGAACACGACTTGTTCCAACATTACATGGTGTCATTTAAAACAGCAGCATCATGCACCAACAGCAAATATGTTGCTATGTGCCAGGCATTGAGATTCATTGTTGGAACATTATGANAACAGCAGCATCATGCACCAACAGCAAATATGTTGCTATGTGCCAGGCATTGAGATTCATTGTTGGAACATTATGATATAATTTCTCGTAAGTATATAGATAATGTATTATCTAGGACAAGGGCTGGGGGGCTCAGGATCTAAGAAACAGCAGCCAACTTGGAATTTACCTGTTTACCCCTTAAAATTTCCCGTTTTTCCATCAGAATTCCTAGTTTTTCGCTCAAAATCGACTATTTTCCCTCAAAATTTCCCGCTTATCCCTCAAAAACGATCCATGCTCCAAAATTGCAATAGTGAGCCCCCGAAAGGCAATTTTTGAGCCATTTGAAAGATTTGGGGGGTTGCCTAATACTTGTAAGCCACGATCCCCTCACCACACCCCTAGCCAAGCTCACCTCGCCCCTTCTCAACCCCACCACTGGCATATATTATAAAAATTACAAAAATGTGAATAAAAAGAAAATTCTAAGCAATCTAAGAACATCGATCGAGTGAAGCGGTGCCGGGAACGTAAAAACGTAGACGTATTCACGCAAAACAAACGGTCGAGTCCCCGACACAGCCACATCCCGTGTTTTTTTTCTGTGTAGTCGAATGTTCTGCTGTTACGAAATAACATTAATTTTAGACACAATGTGGCGTGCGGTAAATCGCAAACTACAAAATTGTATGTCGTGAGAAATATCATAATCACGTGGAAGCTTGCACGGCTCCAGCCTGTCATGAGCTTGCAAGCGCGCCGGCTTTACCGAGTGCAAGTGGATTTGCGCTGAAAGACTCTGCTTTCCGCGGCATTGTGAAGACATACAGTATGTTGCATCGAATTCGTCAGGCGAGGCGAAATATATATGCTTATTTCTCACAAGTGTGAAACAAAATTTAATAAGTCAACTTACAAAATAACTCTAAAACCACGAAGCTGTGAAGTGTATAGTTTATGGCTGAAGTGCGGCTACACTAGACCAGGACCGCACAAAGATAACTATTGTAAAAAAAAAAGCTATTAAAGACTTTGAATGTGTCTTTTTTCAATGCATATGCTGTAAAAGATAGCGTCGAAGCTAGTATAGCAAAAATATGTCGTGAGGAAGCAGAAATGATTGTCAAGGGTTCTGGTTGGGCACTTAATTCTGTGGATAATCTACAGCTGAGAACAAACTCATACTCGCCACTTACACGATAGGAATGTGCTGACTATCTCGTCCTACCTATTTATTTACACAAATGCAACAAACACAAAATTAAAATATGTTTTGTACAAAACTAACCTACTTGCAACATTCGTTAAAAATAGCGTTCATTGAATTTGTCTCTTTGACGTAGATTGGTACTGTGATATGCNAACCTACTTGCAACATTCGTTAAAAATAGCGTTCATTGAATTTGTCTCTTTGACGTAGATTGGTACTGTGATATGCGGAAACATTTTCCGAATCTGGAAAATTACTTTAAAAAGAGCTGTTTTACGATATAAACAAATGTTCTGTACCTGTAATCCATTTAAACTTGTTTTGTACATAAGATAAAGTTATATATATATGCAGATTATACACTGAAGAGCTAAAAAAACTGGTATAGCTGTGCGTATGCAAATAACAGAGGTATGGNTATATATATGCAGATTATACACTGAAGAGCTAAAAAAACTGGTATAGCTGTGCGTATGCAAATAACAGAGGTATGGAACCAATCAGAGTAAAGCGATGCGGTCGGCAGCTAGCTCAGTTACTGCTGCTACAAAGGCAGGTTATCAAGATTTAAGTGAGTTTGAACGTGGTGTTATAGTCGGCGTACGAGAGATGTGATATAGCATCTCCGAGGTAGCGATAACATTTGGATGTTCGCGTACGACCATTTCTAGAGGGTACCGTGAATATCGGGAATCCGGTAAAACATCACATCTTCGACATCACTGCGGCCGGAAAAAGATCGCGAAAGAANTGAATATCGGGAATCCGGTAAAACATCACATCTTCGACATCACTGCGGCCGGAAAAAGATCGCGAAAGAACGGGAAAAACGACGACTGACGAGAATCATTAAACGCGATAGACGTGCAACCCTTTCCAAATTGGCGCAGATTGGATTTGTGGACTGTCCTGCAGGATAAATATTGTGAATTGCCTCCTGCATACCTTCAGACATTAGTCGAGTCCATGCCACGTCGTCTTGCGGAACTTCTGCGTNTTAGGCAGGTGTCCCAGTTTTTTTGGCTCTTCAGTTTATGAACATGTAGTTTGTTAACGGTATTAGGCATTTATTTCAATAAAATTTCCTTACATACGCTTAAAAAATATATTTTCAATATACTTGCAATGATTTGGAAATATATTTTAAATGTATATATATTAATATATAAAAAATTAAACATTTCATAAATGAGATTGACATGCATGCAGCAGAAAAGAGCATAGCTACTTTGACACCAGTACGCGAGTGCACCTCTAATATGAGACTGAGAAAAAAATCAATGCCTGCAACAAACAAATAAATTATAGTAAACTGTATAATGAAATTACAAAGTGATCAATAAATTCCCGGACTCACATTTAGCAAGGCCAGAGTTCGAATCCCGAACCAACCATTCCCTGATCATCGTTTTCCCAATTGTAGCCCGAGATCACACCAGGCGCGAATGCTGGTATGGTTCGTTGCTACAAGTTATGGTCGTGATTCTCTGGGCCACATGCGCCGTCTCCAAGACCTCGCTGATGCCGAGATGTCAAGCCCTTTCTACCTACCTAATTACTTGTTCCGCCTAATACGAACACTTTATGAAAAAATAGCAATTAGTTATAATTGCAGTTCATAACCGTGTAACAAAGAAGCTTGATGAAATATGCTCATACTTACATGTGTGCGGGATAACTGCTTGAACAATACATAACTGGTAATAACAATGCGATATGTAATATAATGTTCGTTGAATGCTGGCAGGGGCGCGGCTTCGAACCATATGCATCGTATTGTGACTGGCTAGGACACGACATTTCTCTGCATGGAAAGAATTTCTAAAAAAAATATTAGTGGTGTGTGTAATAAATATTTTGTAACGGTAACAATCCGGAGGTAAGCATAGGCAAGTTCATGCAGATAAATAAAATGTATCGATTTTTAGGAATTAACTGGCGAGACCCATGTGATAAATATTGTTCTGTAGCTCTCCACCAGACATTGACTAACAGAATCCCTTATCTTAGACGGGATACAAATATATATATTATTCTAGTTAAACATTATAACCCTGTGTAATATATTTGGCTGCGGAAAAGGCTTAATACATCGCAATTACAAAGCAGTTATTAAAATATAACAAATATACCGACTAAATATTTTTAATTTAAAATTCAAACATTATAAATGTTATGCAAAAAAATTATTTGGACGCATTGATAATAAAAAGTAGATATCATTTTCAGCCCAAAAATATTTGTTTTTGTCTTCTCTCTGAAAAAAGTTATTTGAAGAAATATGTTAAGTACTCGCCCCAAACAACCCAGCCATCAGCAGAGTTCACTTGGCTAGCAGGATAGTTCCCTCATCAGAACTGAGACGTGCCTAGTGCTGATGGTGTGTGTGTGCATGTGTGTGAGTGNTGTACCTCAGTGCCATGTTGGCTGCAGTGACCTACTTAACTTTATTCGTGTCTTAGTTGAGTTGAGCTGAGGGGTTTGGGCGGCTCTTAACAACGAAGTCTTGAGCCCATGAGGGTAAACTGAGGTGAGAATGGAGCAGCTCCGGAGTGCAAGGGCAGGGGAAGAGGGAGATCCCCGAGAAAAGCCGCTGACCAGCGGCATCGTCCGGCACGATTCCCGCTTGCGAAAATCCGGAGTGACCCGGCCGGGGATTGAGCCCGGTTCGCCTTGGTGGGAGACGAGCAGTCTAACCGCTCAGCCACCGCGGCCCCTCGCGTATTAGACTGTCAAGTACGGATGCGTGCTTGTGCGTTTCCTATTGAATTTTTAATGACTCATGTGATTACAACATTATAACTTACCACCACATTAGATTCAGTACATGTGCATGCTGTATGTTGAGATGAGTACGTGTTGAGATGATTGAGGTCTGTTAGTGTCACCTGGGCTGGCTAACTTACACGAGCAAATGACGATACGTAGAAAAGTCCCGCTTATAGAATACAAATATGACTGGTTTTGTCTTGCGTTAAAATATTTCCATGGTACAAGTATTTTTTCATCATATTTATTTAGTTTTCTTACGAGGTTACTTTTTTGAAGCCGGGTAGGTACGCACGTATATTTTACACGAAAAATTTGTAAATGGTTGTGGTGAAGGAAAAAAATATTAGAAATACTGAAGATTTAAATGGGTTTGATACACATTCGGGTAGCTTTAGAGAACACTTCAATGGATGGAAAATGATTGCCAACTAGGCTTATTAGAAGGCTTAAGGCATAATGCCCTATCGCCTTGATCAAAGTTAGGAGAAATACCTATGATATGGATTTGGTAGCTATGACTTCAGTGGATAGAAAATGACAGTCAATTATTCTTATAAGAAGGTTTGAGTCATAATTAAACATTTCACCTTGATCGAATACAAAAATGTTACCTATGATATGAATACCACAGATATAACTTAAATATTTCGGAAATCATGGCCAACTATGCTTATAAGTTCTCATAGGGCATAAATGACTCTGTGATAATTGTCGTCAAGAGTGATGTCTATGTTATGAATTTGACGACTGTATCTTGNTTACATATTTACTTTAAAAATCTAAGAATATGCGTATGCTTACTAAATTGCCATCGAACACGTGCGAATAATCAAAGATTATAATTTTACATTAACATTCGACCTGAAAACACAAGTCTGAAATTATATAACACATAGTATATTTAATAGCACATTTATATAAATAAAAATTCAATATGGCGCTTGCCATAGTCACATAATCATATTTTCTAATGAAATATGCTTATGTGCCTTAAAAATAAATATCAATAAACATGTCAATCGATACACCTGTTTGTAAAAGTTAAATAATAATACATGTCACATTAAACATATAACTTTTATTTTGTAAAATAATTTTTTGCATATTCCGTAGTTGTGGACATAATCGAATTCTCCTTGAAAATACGAGTTTGTATACAATTCGCTCAATACTATTATGCCTGAAAGTTAAAAAAAAAATTTCAAAAAACTTAAAAATTAAATCCATAACTGTATTTGAAATATTATGCTTTGCATAACTGATGGTTGTGGCATCAATCTATTTCTCCTTGAAAATACGTGTCTGTATACACATTGCTCGATAACATTATGTTGTAAGTTTTCAAAGTTAAATAAGATATAGTAAATACATACATTTTATTTATAACCCATCGATTCTAAGATGACAGATGACACCTGCTCCCCACTCCTCAGATGCAATCATTGAGGTAAATTAAGGAGCAGCAAATTTGAGCTAAATAAGGCTATTAACGTAGCACCTCAACATCGTAAGGATGTTTTCTTAGGAGGTGTCAATATGGCGGACGCACAGCTGCAGTGGTGGCAAACTAAAAATTAATTTACGAGAATATTCTATGCCTTTAGAGGAAAAATCTCAGGCGTTTCGAAAGAAAAGGAAATTAGAGGGAAATACAATATATTTTGAGGGGAAATAGGAAGTTCTGAAGGGAAAATGGGAAAGTTGAGGTAAAATGTGCATCCAAGCTGGTGGAGCTAGGCGCCTCTGCGCATTTCCCCCTTCCCTTGACCCGGAACATACTATTCATATATACTGATTATCTTAAACATTTCATCATAGTTTGGAAAGAAAGGCCGGATTGTAACAAAAAATAAATTATTTGTAAATTATGCGCAATAAGTTTATTTCAATTCAATCGATTTGATACAATTTACAAACAAAAATTTTACATGTCACAACTTTAAATTGGTCAATATAAGTGAGTCTTAAGTTATAAATCCGTCCGGAGCCAAATTCATAATTTAATTACACAGATTATTTCGCAATTTTATTCAATGCCTCACCTACTTTGTGGTTGAACAATTTATTGGAATTATAATAACAAGTTCCATAACAATGGTCTGTTTATTTAAGACGGCTTCCTTTGGCATGCGAAGTCTTGCATTAGAACCTTGCAAAGGGATTGAAAATANCGTTTGGAAAAAAAGGCCGGATTGTAACAAAAAATTAATTATTTGTAAATTATGCGCAATAAGTTTATTTCAATTCAATCGATTTGATACAATTTACAAACAAAAATTTTACATGTCACAACTTTAAATTGGTCAATATAAGTGAGTCTTAAGTTATAAATCCGTCCGGAGCCAAATTCATAATTTAATTACACAGATTATTTCGCAATTTTCTTCAATGCCTCACCTACTTTGTGGTTGAACAATTTATTGGAATTATAATAACAAGTTCCATAACAATGGTCTGTTTATTTAAGACGGCTTCCTTTGGCATGCGAAGTCTTGCATTAGAACCTTGCAAAGGGATTGAAAATATGTGAATTTTGCCTGTTTCAGTACAGGTTTACTGACGTACTGACCAACAAACAACATAAAATGAGGACATTAGCAATCAGTAATAGAGGGATACTAATCAAAGTGGCTTCCAGATAGTTGTTTTGGTATGGTAACGATTGCATCATAATAGGCATCTGTTAAGGAAAACTTTGTTAGTAATGTGCATTTGCTATGATTAAGATGTTGTGGTCACACTGCTTCAATTTTTAATATACATAACACATTATTATTATTAAAGATANAATTAGCAATCAGTAATAGAGGGATACTAATCAAAGTGGCTTCCAGATAGTTGTTTTGGTATGGTAACGATTGCATCATAATAGGCATCTGTTAAGGAAAACTTTGTTAGTAATGTGTATTTGCTATGATTAAGATGTTGTGGTCACACTGCTTCAATTTTTAATATACATAACACATTATTATTATTAAAGATNATTTGCTATGATTAAGATGTTGTGGTCACACTGCTTCAATTTTTAATATACATAACACATTATTATTATTAAAGATATAACAATCTAAGTTCCACTACCCATATAAATGATTGGCGTTTTCTTCGATAAAAATTATTGGAATTAATATTTAATCATTAATGTTTGAAAACACTATATAATTAAGTATTACATGATTGAAAAAAAAAAACTTATAATTTATGATATAGTTGGTAATATTGCCGTTATCATAGCAAACACATGGCATCTCAGTTGTGTAGTGACTCAGCGACAATGTGATAAAAGTTGAGATGATTTTTAGGATTATCAGATGATGTTGATTTTTAGGAACACTGATGCATTTGCCAAAGTATTGAATAACACGTTACATATCAAATTCAGATAGTTTTTAGATCAATTAAAGAAGTCACGTTTGATTGTGTAAGGTAATGATGGCTACACACATTATTATGCGGACAATATTTGCGTGATGCTGGCTGAGACAGCAGTAGGCCTTTATGTCAGCTCTGCCTGGTCGCTGTAAGTTCTGCGAGCTGACGTCGGGTGTCAGGGTACATGATCCATTCTCCCGTCGAAGTTTGCGCAGTCGTATCAAGACTCCGCTTCACCTCTCCAACTCACATTCTTCGTTTTGGTATTATAATTTCGGATTCACAGTAATTACTGACAATGTATGATTATAGAAAATTTACATTTTACGAGTTGTTTAATATTTTTTGTGCTAAATTTTCATTGTGAGTTATCTGCTAGTTGTAAAACATTAGGAACATAATTATATTTTATCAGCAAGTTTTTGCCTTTCTGCAAACAAGAAATAGCATGCAGTGAAAATTAGNATTAGGAACATAATTATATTTTATCAGCAAGTTTTTGCCTTTCTGCAAACAAGAAATAGCATGCAGTGAAAATTAGATACAAAAGTATTAAACAGATAAATAGTAAATTTTCTATATTAAAACCTTTCCAATGATAGTTCTGAAATTGGAATTATGACATGAGAACGAATAATTCCTGCATAACAGGCGAAGCTGTGCCTCAATACTGCCTCCTGCATAGGCCGCCGTAAGTTGTACACAGATTCAGTTAAATAGTTTATTTTAATAATGCATTTTTTTTGTGCCATATCTCTTTACGAAAAGCAATTGAGACTATTTTCCTATCCAGTATTTCCATTTCCTATTTCAATCTACAAAATATAATTTTGAACACTTTTTTTAATGGAAATTTCTAAAGATATTCTACAAAGGAGTACAGAGATATGCAGTGACTTTACAGGTACCTTGGAGTATGGATATTTCTGTGTAGTCTTAAAAATGTTACAGGCCGCCCTACCAATACATTCATTAAAATCCAACAAAAACCATTTGAAATGCCAGTGTTTAATGTTGTATGAAAGCAGCACCTTAATGTATATTAATTGGATTCCATTGTTTTCTTTAGGAAAGCGAAAGGAATTCATTGGTTCCCATTGGATAAGAGCTTAACTAGCTGAGCACATTTCAATGGTTTCGGTTGACTTTTGCTGTATTTAACCTTATTGTATTCTGTTACATTTTTTGTTCCCACAAGTTTATGCCGAGTTTTAATTATTTCTGTTGTATTTATACTGTTTTCCACTGGTTTGTTACATTTGTAATTTTTTTTGTTATGCACTCATTTGCAAAAAAAAAAAAATCGATAACCATGAACGAATCGCGCGAGTGCAACGAAGGTTGCCACACAGTACCGGAATATCCCGAAATGTGTCTCATTTGCATTTAATGTGGTTTGCTTGCGTGGATGTGCCACTAGGGGACATACACAGAGGTGACAAATGTCATGGGATAGCAATATGCAAATATACAGATTGCAGTAGTATCGCGTACAAAATATATAAATGGGAAGTCCATTGGTTGGGCTTTCACTTGTAGTCAAGAGATTCATGTGAAAAGGTTTCTGACGTGATTATGGCCGCACGACGGGAATTAACAGACTTTGAACGCGGAATGGTAGTTGGAGCTAGACGCATGGGACATTCAATTTCGGAAATGGTTAGGGAATTCAACATTCCGAGATCCACAGCGTCAAGAATGTGCAGAGAATACCTAATTTCAGGCATAACCTGCCACCATGGACAACGCAGTGGCCGACCGCCTGCACTTAATAACCGAGACCAACGACGTGTGCGCAGAATTTTCAGTGTTAACAGACAAGCAACACCGAGTGAAATAACTGCAGGAATCAATGCGGGACGTACGACGGACGTGTCCGTTAGGATAGTGCGGCGGACTTTGGCTGTACTGGGCTATGCTAGCAGAAGACCGACTCGAGTGCCTTTACTAACAGCACGACATCGCCTGCAGCGCCTCTCCTGGGCTCGTGACCATATCGGTTGGACCCTAGACGACTGGAAAACCGTGTCTTGGTCAGAAGAGTCCCGATTTCAGTTAGTAAGAGCTGATGGTAAGGTTCGAGTTTGGCGCAGACCTCACGAGGCCCAAATTGTCAACAAGGAACTGTGCAAGCTGGTGGTGGCTCCATAATGGTGTGGGCTGTTTTTACATGGAATGGACTGGGTCCTCTGATCCAACTGAACCGATCATTGACTGGAAAGGGTTATGTTCAGCTACTTGGAGACCACTTGCAGCCATTCATGGACTTCATGTACCCAAACAACGATGAAATTTTTATGGATGACAATGCGCCATGTCCCCGAGCCACAACTAATCGCGATTGGTTTGAAGAACATTCTGGACAATTCCAGTGAATGATTTGGCCACCAAGATCGCCCGACATGAATCCCATCGATCATTTATGGGACGTAATCGAGAAGTCAGTTCGTGCACAAACTCCTGCACCGGCAACACTTTCACAATTATGGACGTCTATAGCGGCAGCATGGCTCAATATTTCTGGACTTCCAACGACTTGTTGAGTCCATGCCACGTCAAGTTGCTGCACTTCGCCGGGCAAATGAGGTCCGACACGATATTAGGAGGTATCCCATGACTTTTATCGCCTCAGTGTATACGTTCCCATTATTCATAGCTGTAAGACATCGAATAAGACCATACTAGCAGTGTGAGCCACAGAACCAAGCACAGTGGACAAGCAGCATACTCTGAAGACGCATTCGACAAACCTGTGCCCAGCTGGATGAATTTGAGAAAGGCTGAATCGTCGGCCTCCGGGAGGAAGGTTGGACGTTTCGGCACATTGTTCGCCATTTGAAACATTCTGCCTTCTTTGTGAGTCGGTGTTGGATGCAAAGGGGACAGGAGAGGACACACATCCGTTGAAAAATCTTGGGTAAACCCCAGCGGACTACCAGCAGGGAGGATCGTTTCATAGTGCGACAGGCTACAAGCACTCCATGGTCATCGCTGCACACCTTCCAGGGACATGTCGCTGCAGCTGGAGATACACCTGTGTCCACCAGTAACATATCCAGGTGGCTGGCAGAGAGGGATCTGTCATCGCAGTATCCCTTATGACATATACCACTAGGACCTGAGCATCGCCGAGCGCGTGTGATATTCTGCCGAGAACGGGCAGCATGGCAGCTTGCGGATTGGGGACGAGTGGTGTTCAGCGACGAATAAAGGTTCTGTCTGTATACAGACGACAGCCGAATTCGAATCTGGCGACATCCTGACCAGCACTAAGATCCACGCTTCATTGTAGAGTGGCACACTGCCCCAACCAGAGGTGTTAATGGTGTGGTGTGAAATGTCCTAAGATTCTCTTACCTAACTGGTGGTGATTAAAGGAACCCTGATGACGTGGCGATATGCCAAATAAATTCTGCACCCGTCTGCGCTCCCCTTCCTGATGTAGATTGACGACTCCATTATTCGAAAGGGTAATGCCCGGCCTAACACAGCACAGGTATCTCTGACCTGCCTTCGTGATGTCAACACACTACCTTGGCCAGCAAGGTCCCCAAACCTCCCACCCTTCGAGGACATTTGCGACAGATAGGTTGGCAACTCCGGCCAGTAGCAATTACGGTGGATTTGGAGGGCCAGTTACGCCAGCTGTGGCAGGATCTTACTCAGAACATCCGACATCTGTATGCCTCTATGCCGGACCATATCACCGCCTCTCTCCATGCTACATGTGGTTGAACACCATAAGTGAAATATGCAAGGGTTGGTCCTATGCAATAAATGTATTGTATGGTATATTATTTTTATGTTTTCTGTATAGGCCTACATACTACCATGTCCTGTGCCTGTAACCACTTACGTGCCCCNTACATCTGTATGCCTCTATGCCGGACCATATCACCGCCTCTCTCCATGCTACATGTGGTTGAACACCATAAGTGAAATATGCAAGGGTTGGTCCTATGCAATAAATGCATTAAATGGTATATTATTTTTATGTTTTCTGTATAGGCCTACATACTACCATGTCCTGTGCCTGTAACCACTTACGTGCCCNATGGTATATTATTTTTATGTTTTCTGTATAGGCCTACATACTACCATGTCCTGTGCCTGTAACCACTTACGTGCCCCCACGATGCCATCATCAGGGTAGTAAATTTATTGCAAATGAGAGTGTTTGAAATGTTCTCCATTTGTTTCTGTTGTGTTTTGTTGGTGTCTATTGCATTTAATCCTGTGTATTCTGTAGTAATTTCAGTTGTTTCTATGCAATTTTCCTTTTGATCCAGTAGCATTTTTAATGTTGTCTGTGGTTTCTATTGTGTTATATTGGTTTCTTTTGTATTGTAATCTTATTTCTGTAATATTTACACTGTGTTTAAACTATTTCGTATTTTTGTGAAATCTATCACTGCTGCACAAGTAAAAATATGTTATTTACATCTATTAACTATTCTAGTTTAATATATAATAAACATAAAAACTGGATTGAAATAAAGTCAAACCTATTAAAAACTGTATCCACTTATAATAAAAATATTTTATAGAAAAAATTGTGTCTATAACATAAGAAAATGACAAAAGTCAACAGAAACCCATGAGAAGCAATGGAAATAAGAAATATGCGAAACACAGCAGGAAACAGTGAAAACCACACAATACAACAGAATATAACAGAGTGAAACACAACCGAAACCAAAAAATACCACAGAAACCAATAAATTCAATAAGACGAATGGATAACACCGGAAATACAACATAAAGAAATTAAAACAAAATATAACATGATGAAAACCAGAAGAAATCAGCAATATAACATAAACCATTGGGAAAAGCAGAAATATAACAAACAAAAGCAACACAACNGAAAACCAGAAGAAATCAGCAATATAACATAAACCATTGGGAAAAGCAGAAATATAACAAACAAAAGCAACACAACAAGAGCAACAGAAACCATCAGAAATACAGCAGAAGCCAATAAAACACAACATAAACTAAGCGGGAACAGTACAATTTGCATCATAAACCAACAGTATGTGGTGCGCTGTAAACCAACAGAACACAATACAAACAAATGGAAACCACTGGGTCTTATATANCAAACAAATGGAAACCACTGGGTCTTATATAGAATTCAACAGATTAAAATGTAATAGAAACCAACAAAAACGATATAACTGGCAGAAACCACCATAAATACAACAGAATAAAATAGGATAATATGTCACATAAAGGAACAAAATACGACATAAACCTATGGCAACCTCTGATAATAAGACAGAACACAATAGAAAATTCTGGAAAAACAACAGAATTGTTGTTGTAAAACAACTGAAATCAACAGAACAGAGCAGAAACCAATGGCAAATGCTTGAAATACAGCATAAAACAATAAGAGCCTCTGAATTTTAAGATAAAAAATCAACAATTTCATAAAATTTTCCGGCTGTGGGAGAAAATGAGATGTATAATGAGAGCATTTTGTGCTATCTGTTCCTAAACTTCCCAATACAGTTCACTCTAACTAATTAATTTTAATATATTATTTCTCTGCCCAATTTCTGTTCACACAGGTACAATAAAAAACAATGTTTTATTTTTCTTATAGGTTTTCATAAAATTCTACCACAGTGCATAAAGATTTTAATTTTCTAAAATAAATAGTTTTATTGCATATTTTANCATATTTTAAAATTGTAATAAATATGACAAAATAAAGTAGGTTTCAAATATAATTGTTAACCTTTAATCAACAAAATACACCAGAAAGCAATGAAAAACCCTAGCAGCACAGTAGAAACCAACAAAGCATAACATAAATGAATAGAAACCACACTGACGAGACAATAGGAAAACTGTTACAATCCATTTGAAACAAACAAAAACTAGGTACACTATTTTCAACAAATACCCACAGAATTTGGCCATTTTCCACAATAAATACAACATAATTTACAATAANAAAAAAAAAAAAAAAAAAAAAAAATCTGCAATAGAAAAAAGTTAAATAATTTCTGTTGGGTTTTCTGTTGGTTTAAGTGTTAAGTTTTTGGTAGGGCTGTACATTTTTTACAAGTGCTTTTCGAAATTAAATTTGTTACAAGATTCTTTAGAGTCGAACAAAGATATGCAGTGACTTTACATATACTTTTCTGTATGCCAATGTCTGTACAGAATTTCTAAATTGATACAGGGATTTGTAGCATACAATTGTAATTATCATACTAATAAATTACATTGTCACTTCTTTAAGATTCGCAAAGGTGAGTTCCCGATGGGAACCACACCAATTTAGAGGTTTGCACAAGATGATATGACGAAATGACGAGGCATATGATGTATGTGCGTAGGTGGCTGTTAGTCTTCCTGTGCTACTGTGCCTTGGACATGCAGTGCACACCCTAAAAGATGGCACCCTGAAGGGAGCAGAGCCATCACTCTCTGCTCGTGTTTGTGTGTCTAATATGTGGCCAGGCCCGCTGTGGAGAGGACAGTCATTTCGTGGCCGCTTGGACCATCAGCAGTAGCACGAGGCACTGGTCACATTGGGCTGCAGGACGAGGCACCTCCCTGGTTCAGCGCGCTCGCATGGCAGCTCAGCGCCTCCGAGCAGACGTCTACAAGGGCTGTCACCTGGCCACTCGCAGGTTCCATGCCCATGGCCAGGCTCGCTGTGGACAGGACAGTCACCTCGTGGCAGTATGGACGAACAACAGTAGCACGAGGCACTGGTCACGTTGGGCAGCAGGACGAGGCACCTCCCTGGTTCAGCGCGCTCACATGGCAGCTCAGCGCCTCCGAGCAGACGTCTACAAGGGCTGTCACCTGGCTACTCGCAGGTTCCATGCCCATGGTCAGGCTCGCTGTGGATAGGACAGTCACCTCGTGGCAGTATGGACGAACAACAGTAGCACGAGGCACTGGGTGCATGGGCAGCAGGACGAGGCACCTCCCTGGTTCAGTGCGCTCGCATGGCAGCTCAGCGCCTCCGAGTAGATGTCTACAAGGGCTGTCACCTGGCGACTCGCAGGTTCCATGCCCATGGCCAGGCTCGCTGTGGACAGGACAGTCACCTCGTGGCAGTATGGACGAACAACAGTAGCACGAGGCACTGGGTACATGGGCAGCAGGACGAGGCCCCGCCCTGGCTGAGTGCACTCGCGTGGCAGCTCAGCACCTCTGGGTACAGGTCGACTAGTGCAGTCACCTGGCCACTAGCAGGGTCTGTGCATGTGGCCTCGCGAGCTTGTGCTTGAGCTCTGTATGCATCGTCCAGCGCCATGGTGTGCACCTGTGCTGTCTCCCTCAACCAGCGCCGCAGCCACTGTCCCAGCCACACGAGATCGCAGTGGCACACCCACGGGTTGTACTTCACCACCAATCCTCCTGCACACACATATACACTAATGATATCATCCAAGCGATTTCATTTTAATTCCTGCTTCCAAGCCGTTAATACACATTACAGTACTCATCATTTAAGCTAAGAACCTCAGTCAGCGAAGAGGGTCAGCCACCACGCTCTCTAGTCAAGGTCTGATCCACAGTTAAATTTTCTGTATTGTGATTGATTGGAGTAGAGGAGTACATAACTAACCAGGGTACACTGTGATGAGACTTGAGCAGAACAGTTTTCCAGAATGAGATCATCTCAATGGGCCTAATGTGGATGGAATGAATTGACAGCAAGTAGACTGGTGGAGCCTAAGTCATCGAGATGGCGATAGGAACCACAGCATGTCCAGCACAACTATGTAGGGTGATTCTCTGGTAATCATTCTTTATTCTGCAGTACGGAGGTGATACAAACACACAAATTACAAACATTGAAATTTCCAAATATCTGTGAAGGGAATCAAACCTTGAATTCATGTACGAGATGTAACCATTATCCACTACTCTACGAATCTTACTGCAGGCAAGTTATTAGAAAATGTGGTTATAATTTGTTTATTTGTTACTGACTAAAAACGATGTTGATCTTGTGAAAATGTGTTAAGCTGGTACACATTCCACCTAGCATCATGAAAATAACTTACAAATAAAAATATATATCTTAAGCAAAGCTAAAATTACATTACTAAAATACAATTACGAGGTAACAGAATAGTAATACATGTTACAAATAAACAGAGAAATTAATGAAATTTCAGAATGGGAGATTGCTTTATTTTCTTATTTCTTCTATTCAGATTTAGATCTCTGATAATAAAAAGAGATTCTCTCAGAGAATTTTCTTTCTCATTGACTATCGTCTTGTTTCAGTAATATTGCAATTTATTTACTATCATGGTTTCACTGTGGATTCCAGCCACTGTTAACATGAAAATTTGTGTAAGAATCGCTGTGGCAGTTCTACAGAGTATACACAGCCGAAGCACATTATTATGACCATCTGCTAGAAGTGCCATATGCAACGCGTAGCCCTGTGACGTGCTGATGAAGTGTGTATATAATGCAACCAACAGACTGGCTGTACACATTACGCTTCCTGCTGTCATGTGTAAGGGTAACGATTTAACCGAGTTGCAAAAAGGGTTGATCATCGTATTTCGGGCCAAGGGGGGCAGCATTTCGGAAACAGCGACGTTTGTGAACTGTTCACGTACCTNGTAAGGGTAACGATTTAACCGAGTTGCAAAAAGGGTTGATCATCGTATTTCGGGCCAAGGGGGGCAGCATTTCGGAAACAGCGACGTTTGTGAACTGTTCACGTACCTCTGTGGCAAAGGTGTNGTGACGTGCTGATGAAGTGTGTATATAATGCAACCAACAGACTGGCTGTACACATTACGCTTCCTGCTGTCATGTATAAGGGTAACGATTTAACCGAGTTGCAAAAAGGGTTGATCATCGGCTNTGTAAGGGTAACGATTTAACCGAGTTGCAAAAAGGGTTGATCATCGGCTTTCGGGCCAAGGGGGGCAGCATTTCGGAAACAGCGACGTTTGTGAACTGTTCACGTACCTCTGTGCCAAAGGTGTATCGTGAGTGGACGAATGGCACCACTGGGAATAACCGTCATGGAAACTGTGGAGCTCCAGGCGACATTGATGTACGAGGTGAACGTCGACTACGACGGTGCGTGAAGGCCAACCGACAGGCTACAGTATAACAGCACACCATCCAAATGAACCAGGGGGCGTCCAGACACATGTCTACCACAACAGTTCAGCGAACCATTCTGCGAATGGGGCTCCAGAGTAGACGGAAGGTGACTGCACTCATGCTAACACAGGTGCATCGACGAAAACGACTGCAATTTGCTCGACAGTATGTTGACTGGACTGCTGCTGATTGGCGACGGGTAGCCATCTCCGACGAGTCGCGTTTTCAGCAGCATAGAACGGATGGACGTCAGCGTGTCCGGCGAGAAACATCCGAGAACAGACACCCTGCATCCGTTACTGGACGAACACAAGGTGGGTGTAGTGAGTGTTATCGTCTTGGATGTTCTCAAGGTATTCTCTAGGTACCATCATCCGTGTGGAAGGTACCTTTGATCGATTTGGTTATGAATCCATCCTCGGCGAACATGTATACCAGTACATAATGATTGTCTTTCCTCGGGAGGATAGGATCTTCCAACATGATAATGCACCTTGCCACACGGCTAGAAGTGTCTGCACGTGGCTGGAGGAGCACGATCAAGACTTAGAAGTTATTCCCTGGCTCCCAAACAACTCCGATCTCAATCCAATTAAAAATCTGTGCAACCACCTCGATCGTCGTGTTCGTCGTCTGTCTCCTCCGCCATGCACCCTTCAACAGTTGTGGGATGGACTGCAGACAGCATGGCTCCAGATACCCGTGGAGAGCTATCAGTACGTGACTGAGTCACTGCCAGCTCGTCTAGCTGCAGTCTGTGCTGTGAAGGGCGGTTACTCTGGATACTAGCAGGTGGTCATAATAATGTGATTTGACTGTGTATACAGTACTTACATGAGAGAGTCAAATAACAAGTCAGTTTTACTTCGTCAGTGAGACAGATTTTGGGTGGCATTTAGAGGTCTTCAATACCAATAGGGGCGAAAATATACGGAGATGGAGTATCAAAATAATAAATCAAGCAGGGAAACGCGAGTACCCTGAGAAAAAACCCACTGGCCAGTGGAAATTCCCACCACTTTTATCGCATGCGAAAATACATGCTTGGCCCTGCTGGGAATCTATTTCTGCTCTCCGAACGAGATGCGAGTGCCGGAGCAGTACTTCACTACAACCCTTACATTTACACAGTGATGCACACTCTTAAGGTGCGTTGAAACGTCAGAAAAAGTGGAGGCAGAATCCAGGCTATGTGGCTGAATTCTACAACCTGCGAGATTCAATTATTCAGCAAATAAATGTTTCAGTGTCAGCGTACAAAACGAGATAGATTTTGTCCATTGTCCTGTTTCTTGCTGACATGCGATAAGACATAGGATTTCATTTAGATTTATTTAGAATGTTAAAAATATTTTAAAAACATTATTTAAGTGAAAATAGTAAAATGTAGGCTACGATTTCTGAGAGCTTCGCACTTTACATACATGCACATGCCAAACTAAACTAAAATTTAATTTTCAAAATTGGATAAAAATGTGTATTTTTCATCTTATATGGGCTATGCTATAATCGTAGCTTTTGGATCCCCTGTATTAGCACATAGATAATTTTCCTGGTTTCTTCAATTCAAGATTATTCTCAGCAGTTTTTACTTTTTTGCTTTTGGAGGACAAACAGTACAGATGGTTTGGCGCGTGTGCGGTAAACAAAACACACGGTAGTCCCATTCATGTATGTGTGTGCAAATTTTCGTGCAGTCTGCATTATGTGGATGCTAGGACCAGCCATCGAACTAGTCAACGACAATTGCTGACAACACCGTCAGTGGCCTGCCGGCCGAGTCAGCAGAACCACTAGCTTAAAAACAGTCTGGAAACAGCGGGAAGTGCCATGGACTGCCAATGTTGCCACAGAATATCCAAGACTTCAGAAGTAGCCCATTGCTATAAGACCTGATCATCATAGAAGAAGGTAGTGTTGGTCACGAACTTTGTGTCCTGGCCTTAGTAGCCTATAGTCAATTTGCATGAGAAAATTGGGTCAAAAAAGCGCACCAAACAAAATTTGTGTCTACACTTGTAACTTGTTTTTTGTAATGTTTTATAATTAAGTGATATTATTAATTGCAATAATGATTTGACAGGACTAGTGGTTCCTATTCACTCCTGAGCCTGCCAAAAAGTCGGAAAAGACAAACAGAAAGAGCTAGCTAAGGTAGCCTCAATGACTGGGAATGATAAGGAAATACATGTCTTCAGTCTACTGGTGGATCCAGAGACCAACTGGGCAGCGCTGAGGAAACCCAGCTCCAACCACCGGAACTGGATGAAGGTGGTTCTACCTCTTATTATCAGAAGAAATATTCAAGATTGTGACTGAGTATTATAGCATCAATAAAAGCTATGACGAGGAGGTCGTGGTGGCGACATGGGAGATGCCCTTGATGAGATTAGAACAGAAGCAAATGCTCTCCACATCAAGTTCCTGGAATACTGTACCCAACACCAAAATAAGGTCGATGAGGAGAATGCTAACAATATTCTGCCTAAATTATATCACCGAAAGGTTTACTTGAATCAAACACTGCAAGAGAATTCACAGTTTATAGAGTATGCAAGACGAATGGAATATTGCCTCAAAGTAATAACAAGAACAACTAAGGAATAGAAAAAGTTAAAACCGACATTCGCCCAGGTGACTAATTCGGCTAAGAAATTCGCGCAAGGTGTTAAACTTCGAAGAAAGTCATTCTTGCGTATCCTGAAAGAGATGGAAAACAAGCGAGGAGACAAAGAAAAATATTTAAGATAAGGTAAACTTTTCGGAAAAAGACTACAAATAAAGTACTTTGAAAGAGTGAAAAGAAGAAGAGTTTTAATGGAAGCCAGAGATGACGCTATTATTAACAAGATAATGCCAAGCACGAAGTTAAAGAGTAGGAGCTAAGACTAGGTGAACCACAGAAGTACCCGAGGGTAATCATCGCCATCACAAAAATCCGACGTGAGACAGGTTAGTTTTACCCAACTGAGAAGGCGTCGTTGCCCCAGTATTCCTGCTCAGTACGAGAGGAGCCGCAGGTATGGGCCGCTGGTTCATGCACTCGGTCGAAAGACCGGTGGTGCCAAGCTACCAACCGTGGGATTATGCCTCTAAGGCAGTGTCCCCCCTGAGAGGAAACGAAGCCGGAAGGCTCTAAAATGATAATTCTAGGCGGTCGGTCTGGACACCGGCCGCCGCCAGAGCCCTTGTGAACCGCTGTACGGAGGCCGTGGGAGCAATGTACTGTACCTCCAGTGGTACACCATGGGTCTGTAGTTCGGTGTAGGGACTCGGATCGTCTGCAGATGACTTGCACACGATTTCCTGCAGGGTACAACAATAAGGCTGAAAACAGGAAGAAGCAAGAAGACCATCAACATAACCATTGAATACCCTTGTCAGTACACGAACCTACTAATACACCAGGAAACTATATACATCGGTTACACAACATGCACGACTCGGGACTTTCTGGTTCCATTATGGTGCTTTAGGTGATAGTAATACGAGCATCAACAAATGTACTGAACGATGTTGAACATGTGGATTAGAGGGACTTAATTACTTGGACAATGGCAATTGTAAATGCAGTAAGGGCGACACTGTTTGTGCAAATACCATGAAGGACCATAAGGAACACACACACAGAGTAGACATGAATATGTTTCCACATTAGGAAAGGGCACTTGCTACGGAGTAGGAAAGGACCAACTATGCCAAAGAATGACTGCTATACAAAATATAAAGGTAGGGACAAATAATATACAAAAAAAAAATTGTCGCTATTTTAGAGATAGCGATCATCGCCAATGAGAAAGATATTGACATAGTCCTGATACAAAAATTATAAAATTTACATGGGAAAATTATAGGACTACTAGAAAATGCAATCTCTTCAGACAAACATTCTCTGTATGGAATTTGTATTCGAACACAATTGAATTGTATGACATTTGATAAACTTACATCTGATCATCCCATCTGTATACAGCTGAGTTATATCAGGATCTCTTATTACCTGGAAACCCCATACTTTAAGTACTCGTGTGATTACCGAGTTCATTTCGAGAAGTGGGGAGAATTGACAGAAGTACTTGGAAGGAGAGACTCATCATTGAAGCAGATGTTAACGAATATCAAGGCAATCGAATGCCTAAGTGGAAAATCAGTTGGCCACTTGCGCAAATCTGCTTATACACGAGTAGCTCAAGAACCATTTCCATATGCAGTCAACCTACGTAATGCACCCACAGGTGCATATGGCCCACGTGTTGCGTCTTGACTGTTGTGTGTGGTTGGCCACACTGGGCCACTGTTCAGACAACTTCCTTGTAGCAAAATACAACCTGCCTATAAGCGGCCCAATTATACGTAGTCAACTGCACCTGGCAAGCATGCCGGCAACATGAGTGGGCCACAAGTAGGGCACAATTATACGTAGTCAACTGCACCTGGCAAGCATGCCGGCAGCATGAGTGGGCCACAAGAAGCAGCAGTGGCCTACTGGCTTACTGCTTCCGGCCTGCAATAAGTCAACCAACTGACGTCAGCCATATGTTCGCAAGCCGCTTGTAGCACAGTTATTGACCACTAGTAGCTCAGCTATTTGCCGCATCTTTATATATATTATTTTTGTATTAACGATCAACTGCACTATAAAATAAATAAAAGGGCGAATGTAGGACAATGCTTGAAGGAGGTGATAATAAAGCATAATTAAAAATATATATAAAATAAAATGAAGCTGCCTGTGACCAGGCAAAAAAAAAACTGACCTGTTAAGTGGCCCCGACAACAAGTAAAAGCCTAAACTGACAACAATGTGTCTCAATATTAAATCGAAGCGTATTGCTTGTACCCCTGCATACCCAGAAAGGGCGCAGGCATGACCGACCTTGGCTGACCATGTACAAGTCTTTACATAATTTACCATACTCAATAAAAATGCAGTATTTATGAAAACTCAGTTATAAATAAGTAACAAAATAATTATAAATTATTCCTAAGAGTTTTGAGAAACCCACTGATTTTATACATTTGAAAACACAACAACTCAAATTCTCTGATGCATAACAATTATTATGAGAATAGGCTCCTTGGCAATCTATAGTATTACGTAATTGCATAACATTAGTTTACACTAGTAGACGTAGTTTATAACAGAAATGAAAAATAAATGATTCTTATTGTAATTATACAGTTTTCGTTATCAGTCGTATAAAAAAGCCACAATAAAAAAATTTGTATTGAACCAAATGAAAAATTTTATAATTGGCAAATATAAGTTGTTGCACTGGTCAAGTGTAGTTCTATAGCCATGCTGCAACACCGTACTCAAACTTACATTATTCTGGGAATTATACTGAGTACCATTGAGAGAAGTGAGGTACAACTAGAGGTGGTATTGCTCACTCCCAACATTTTCATATGCATCTCCTGAATTTGCAAAAAAGAGTACCATTCTGTTTGGCGGAGTAACTGATTTATAACTGCGCATTATATTTAATTTCTCAGCAAAATAATTTCAAATTATATTAATAATTTCACTACGTCCCCTGACACAAGGGTTAAATGATTCAGTTGAAATTTTAACATATCTTATTTAATTATCTAGACAATCATTACCAGGAAAATAATGTTACAGAAAGGCTTTGATGCTGAAATTTACCTTTTCACTTAAGGCTTTTTAGCTAATGTATTAAAAAACTCCCAGACTTCTTTTAAACACAGAGGAGCATCCTGTAATATGTTTAGCAATATACTGTCATTCGCATCAGCACTGCGATGTCCCTTAATTAGCCATGTTTTTGCATAATTGTATGCTAGAAATAGTGCACTGGAGTCCTTACTAACTTCAGTGAGACCAAGTTGCAAGTAATGTTTACATAGAGACGAACATGTTATGTACATAGCGTTTAAAGTCCCATTCACATTATGCTGTGACTAAGATAATGATTTTCTCAGTGGAAACCTTCATATTTTTTCCACAAATAAATTGATTTCACTTTCTCCAAAGCAAATATCAGTAAATCCCTATTCCTTCTGATCAGTGTCGGAGCATTATGAGACACCAAAAACATCCGGTGTTCCCTGGCAAAAAATAGTTCAAAATGTAAAAATATTTGTTTACAATGGGTAGCTGTTAGTAACCATTTGCCACGTATACGCGCATCGCAGAGCTCCAGGAGCCGAGTTCTTCTCGCCATGCCTCTCCGGATCACAAGCAAGGCGCCCATCTATACTGGTGTTAGGTTCTGGTACTAAGAGGGCATGTCAGCCGAGTTCTTCTCGTCATGCCTCTCCGGATCACAAGCAAGGCGCCCATCTATACTGGTGTTAGGTTCTGGTACTAAGAGGGCATGTCAGCCGAGTTCTTCTCGTCATGCCTCTCCGGATCACAAGCAAGGCGCCCATCTATACTGGTGTTAGGTTCTGGTACTAAGAGGGCATGTCAGCCGAGTTCTTCTCGTCATGCCTCTCCGGATCACAAGCAAGGCGCCCATCTATACTGGTGTTAGGTTCTGGTACTAAGAGGGTGTCTCACGTGGAGTGGGGTGGTTGGAAACATCCACAGACTGGCCTTCTTCCACACTCTTCGAACACACATGACGCCAGCGTACAGGAAGAGAACTATGGAGGCATTTCCTTTCCTTGACTTCAAGTGACAGAAAGGCATGTGGTGGAGCGCCTTTGTGCTATCTCTTGTCTACGATTAGTATATTGGTTTCCTGACAAGAAGAAAGGCTTTGGAATGGTAACATCTTAACAATCCAAAGATCACTGTTATCCTGCATGCATCCGTATTGTTAAAAACACACAAATAATTATTAAATAACGTTTGAATAATATCGACAAAAACAAGCTGTTTGCATGGCTCCAGTCACTAACTCTCGCCATCAAGATGTACATTCGATCATACATGTCTCGCAAAAATGACATAACGTACAGTGTATCCTCACTGCCAATGAAACACAGTTTCTTTCAGGTGGGACCATTCGATTAGGCGATTACCAGACTCATGGAACCTCCGGTATTAACGAACTTCTTTTTCGCGAGAAGCCTACAGAGTACATGGAATTCGACCTGCAGGAATACAAAGTGTTTCTAGAACTTACACACCCACTTTACTAAGATAACGAACGCGAGACCGGTGTCTATAAAGATAACCATGGAAAAAAATCAACATAATCGCATTCCTTTTCAGTGGACCTAGCAATTTAAAATGGCAAAGGTCTGAAGAAGATATAAAATGACAAGAACATCGACTGCGTATTCTGGTACTACTTTAGTCAATTTGTCAATAGATGCAACTCCTTGTCGTTTTGCAAATAGTAGGAAAGTAGTACATACTACTAGTATGAGACGTACGCGTTATTATATAAGAGGAGATATTATTCAAGACCTGTTTTTCGTAATATTGGTAGTTTTAATACTGACGTTGCTAAAGACAATAGTGTGATTGTTAAGCAAGTTACTCAAGCTCAAGAAAGTTATGTTCTCGTTTCTTTATTGTACAGATTAGCTATTCAAGGTATTATTGATAATCCTGGTTGCGGTATTTTGGAGGTCGGCTTTTATCGTCGTTCTCATAATAATCCTGGTATTGCTGTTAATTATTTCAGTCAAATTGATGTTCGAGATATATTATGTTGGAAGACTTTTGCTCTACATGAAAGTGTTATAAATCAAACTGCATTTGTATCGATTGCTCAGACTCCCGTATTGTATTCTACTAAAAGAATGAAAATGGAGTTAGGTGATGAAATTAGGATGTTTCGTAACTAGTTGGTACTACTGGTGATATTCATGTCCTTGGTCATGTGCAGTATGTTTATACCACTTAAATAAAGGATTAAAAATCTGTACAGAAGGAGGGAGGCTACATATGATTGGGAATCGCCCATGAACTGCACAAGGCTGCGAGACACAACTACTGTGCAAAGCGAATTCGCCGGTCAAAGTCGAATAATGCAATCGATGTTACGAAGGAGATGACGGAAAAATTGCGCAAAGGACGAGTTCATATCAATCTACAAACCAACCTGGGCAATTAATTCTACAACGCGAATTTCAAGACCCTGGTGGATAAACATAACATAAAAAATTGTTCGATGAACATCAATCTCAAAGCATCGTCGAGAGGTTCAACAGGATTCTGAAGTACAATATGTTCAGATATTGGTGACACATTGTGCATCTCCAAACAGAAAGGCATTTTCGAGAAAGGTTTCACATCGAATAGGAGCCCCAAACAATTTCGTGTGTGATAAAAACAAATCTATGCTCCAAAGACCTACTTTCTCGAAGATATGAGCTAGGTACCTATTCGTGTTAGCTTCTATGCATAGCAGGATCTGCCTCTAAAGTTTGCAGACTATATATTATGTTGTGAGGTTTCTTGACCCACTACAATTTCTGGGTCGCATTGCGCACATCGAGAGATGGATGCTAAAGGTTGTGAATATTATATACGTATTCATTAATTATGTGTTAATTTTTAAGAATAGTTTTTTATATTTACTTTTATTATTAGTTTGGCGTATTGTCAGTACCATGCAGAGTGTTAGGAGTCATTCTCAGCAGGAACTGTTCCCTGTGTGGATTCTGTGCTGTGCAGAGTCAAGCCATGTGGAGTCAGTTTTCGGTGGAGTCATCCACACGTGGAGTCATCTTGGCTGAGTCATTCTTGGGTGGATTCAGTGTTTGGTGGAGTCAATCTCGTGTGGAGCCAGTCTTGGATGGAATAAGTTCTGTGTGGCGTCAGTCTCGGCAGTAGTCAGAGACGACAGTAGTCAGAGTCGACAGGAGTCAGAGTCGACAGGAGTCAGAGTCGACAGTAGTCAGAGTTGTCAGTAATCAGAGTCAACAGTAGTCAGAGTCGACAGGAGTCAGAGTCGACGGTAGTCAGAGTCGACGGTAGTCAGAGTCGACAGGAGTCAAAGTCGACAGGAGTTAGTGTCTTTAGGAGTCAGTCTTCTGTGTGCACATAAGCGAATCCAGGTTGGTTACTAAAAACTGCAGGTGCAGAGCTGCGATAAAATTTACAACACGGATATTTTCGTACATTAATCAGTAAGTGGACTATTAAGTGTCTCAAAATACAATTTTTATTTTCAACTTGCTGTTTTTTCAATGGAGCTATAGTGCTAATATTTAATATTAATGTCAGGTGTAACATAAATATTCAAAGAAAAGTAACTTAATATATATTTTGATTACATACAATAACTAAATATCACAGCAAACTTGACCTGTTTAAGCAATTTTCAACGATAACGCTTGGGTGCAAATTAATTTTGTTATGTTAAATTAAAGTATGCATTCTATTTATGCTAAACATACGTTATATGGTTTATGAATAGGATTCTATCATGAAAGTGTAGTTCAGTTTTGTTTAATTATCAATATTTATAATATAATTTCGTTGTCATGGTACTGTTCCAAATCGGTGAATTCATGTGTCACTTTAACAGAGAGGTTATTATTAAAAGTGCGTATTTAATTTTTAAAAAAACCTGAGTATCTATGTGGTTCTAAAACTTGAAATCATAAATTAATGCAGGTGTGAAATTGACGTTTATATATTTATTGTAGCTAGTTTATAATATTATTGATAGAAATTATGAACAGTAAAAGCTACTATCATAGTTTCGTTCCTGGAATGATAACATATTTTTGATAAGCGGTTTGAAATAGTATGTCGGAGGGCTGCAAAATAATATTTCTAGCATGTGAATTGTTTTAAAAGTACTATAACATCCTCATATGTTATATGCTTTCTTTAGTAGGTAAACATATTCGAGGACACATTAGATAGTTTCGAGAAACGCGTATTTCACACGCATTGCAATGCAATTCTAACGCCACGTATGCAAACAATTTAATGTGTTTAAATGTAACATCCCTAATGTGCAGTGCAAAAAAAAAAAACTAGTGTGTACTTTAAGTGAGAAAGTATTTATTCAGGTGCACGTAGGTAATGATTATTTATCATGTTAGGTGAGTGCTTTAGTATTTGTTTGAAATCATACAAGTTTGCATTATTTCCCCCTAGTGACTGGACATTTACCCGTAACTCCGGGACACTGCTCTTATAAATATGCAATGTGAATTTTTCTTTTTGAAATTTTCTGTGTAGTAAATGCATGCATTAATTCTCGAAACAAACGTAGTGTGTGTGCTGTGGTTTCGTGTTCTGCGTGGACGTAAGAACTAGTGGTCGGCCAGCGATACAATGGTTGGGTGGCCGGCGATGGTCGCTGCGGTAGCCATTTAAAATACTCCACGGCACGTGTGGGGAGTGTTAGCATAGTGTGGCGCTGGGCTTGGCACAGCCAGCACATACCACATGCATCCTCATTACTTTCAATGTTATTCCGCTTTGAACACAATTCTACTACCATCCGTTAACTTGCCAACAAGCTATGTACTAGTATTTTTTAAAAATTTATATTTATATAAGTCACTATAATGCAAGCGTTAAAAAAAAAATAGTTTTTCGGTTTAATTGTGAATATTATTTCTTTATTGCAGTTACTTTTTTGTTTTTGTTTTGACATCACGTATGAAAAAGGGAAAGAAAATATTTTTAACATTAACATATGTATAGTAGTAACATAAAACAATACTCTAAGAAATAACGAAAAATATTTTCAAGAAAGATATGATAAGAAATCTGGTTTGAACAAAACAAATAAATAAAGAATAAATTCGCCATTTTTATATGTCATTTATTTAACCTCTTGCATTTTATATGCTATTGTGAACGCGAGTTTAAAAGCAATAAAGGAAATTTCACGGAAAATTTCTGTATCAAGATGACTACCATCATCAAACTTGAAATAAAAGTCAGTGATAGTCTTATGTAGACATTTATATATTTAATATATCACAACAGGTGACAGAAGTAGTGACACATGTAAACTATTTTATAGATACAGTCGGCTAGGGCGCGTGTTTATTAAAACACGATCAGGCAGTTCGAGTCTCATCCTCTCCAGAGGATTTTTAAACTTACATTAAAATATCTGTGTAGACATAACGCGGAAACCTTTCGAATGGAAAATGACACTTCGTCCTTAAATTAAGGGTGAAAAAATTAAAGACGTACATTGGTGCCACCTAGCAGGGGACATTGGAAACAATATGGCGGCAACCCGTGACACACGTGCAGTCGGCAATGGTAATCAAGATCACTGCTGAAAAACAAATGACAAGCGGAAACTCCCACAACGGCAGTAGAAATAAAGCGAGTAATTAGCACACAAGATGGAGTACAAAGGTCGGATCCAAGATGGCCATCGCACCGCTGGAATGGCAGAGCAGGATTAGGTTCACACGGGGGTTAGTGATCCAGCCAAGTTAGTCCCTTGGTCTCCCTCCAGCAACAAGTTGTCCTCGCATCAGCTATTTCTAACTACTACTGTGTTTTAAGGTTGACACATAAAGCACATCCTATCAAAGAGTATTCCTCAGCGCATGTTTCTTCAGATTGTAACACTCCCCACCATCTTCACAGCCTCTCCCCTTTTTCCTATTCCCGATACGAAAAATTGTTATAATCTTAGATATTAATAGTTTGAGGTTTCAGTATTCCTTGCATTACCCAAGTTTCGATTTAACACTTAAATACCTACTTACCAAAATTAAAAGTTTTCGCAGACTTTAACGAATAAAGTAATTTCTCTTAAGAATGATGTATTTTTGAGTGCGAAAGTCAACTAGGGTGTGGCCGGAACTGTGTTGACTGCACTTCAATAAACTGGTTATAGGTTTATTAAGAATTTTTGGGCGTAGGTTTTCTAAGTTTAAAATTTTTTCTCTGATACCTCTGCTTGAGAAGGGCCGGGTAGCGTCATATAAATTTTTATTTGCGTATTTCCTATTCTAAAATTTTAAATTATATAAACTATTTCCTATTCTGACGAACGGTAAGAGGGGGAAGGTAGGTGTCACTCAAGAGCTACTGAGGGAGGAGAAGAGTACTGAGGTTGTATATTACGCAGATTCGCAAACAAGTCACTTCTCCGTTATTTACCAATTATTCCTGTCATCATCAGTGATCCAAATTACAGGCCGTTTGTCCAAAACATAACTGACACTGGGACATGAAGAAGAGAACACAATCTACAGAATTAACAAATTACTGAAAAAAATAAACGAGCGGCAGGAATGATATCAAACCATTTGGAATTAAGTGGCTCTACAAGGTTCAAAATCAGGGGCTAGATCAACAATTGGGAAAACAGTGTGCGAGAGTGCAATTTTTGTTATATAAGCCAGCATAACTGATTACTGCCACAAAAAAACCACTTAGTAAAATAAAAAAAAAAAAAAAAGGTGTTAAATGTGACGAAGTATGTATTGCTGTCGATTTGAGAATATTCCCATACATGAAAAAAAATTTGAAATCATTTTTGTTTATTGATGTTAGCTCTATAAATGCCAAACTGTAATTCACACAATTAAGCGCACGTGTTTGCTAATTCTGCCAAAGGCCGAAACGCACAACATACATTCAAATCCAAACAATTAAATGCGTCTATTTTCGTTCGAGGTGCTTTCAAATCGCTGTCCATAAATATTAATGACCGTCCAGCAATTTTTACACGCCAGACAAAGAACATCGATTTGTGTAACATACACGTGCACAATAGAAAAAAATCCCTTAAACTTAATTAGATTCATGGGACTAATATTATTTACGGATTGACTTTAAAAAAACTGTTTCGATAACTGCTCCCCAAATTATATCCGAGAATTCCAAATTGGCAACCTGACATTTTTCAGCCCAGTTTTTATGCCATTCGCGCGAAACTTTTCATTTGGAGGGAAATGCAGGTAGCAGGCGCCTCCCTGCGGCATTTCCGCGGGGAGAAGTAATGGAAAATGGGCGGCAAATGCGATTGTTTATTGAAAAGCGGCTGTATACCGCGCGCAGAGGTCGCAGCAGCCGGGAGTGTCGACATTAATTAGCGCGCCGGAGTACGAACTAACACTCGCCGCATTTCTGGTGGAAAGCAAAACACGTGGCGAGGGNGTAATCGATACCGCAACTGCGCGAGCGGAACTGACGGACTCTGCTGATACGCGGTAATTTGTGGAGTCGTCCCCGCGTTTATGAACTATATTTGGCATGTGTGCTTTCCCAAACTCGTACTTTTCCAGAAACATGAAAAAAAAAAAAAGCATTTTCATCTAATGCTTTCTTAATTTAGCTTTTTTTTCTTTAAAAGCGTAGACTTCACTATTACAGGTTAACGGGTTCGGATTCAGGATAATACATAGATATTAGCTATGTACCGACTAGTCGGAAAAGCCGACTATCCGGCTATATTTATAGTCGGCGACTAGTCGGCAAAAAGCACCGACTAGTCGGGCCATTACTTTATTCATATTACTATTTCTAAAATAGGGTGATTGAAATGAAATTCTTTCATTATTAATAATGTTTATTTTAGTATCAGTCTTTCAATTGGCAATATAATCTAGGCATAGGAACAAAGGAAGGAATAAAATATTTAGTTAGTAGTTAGTACTTATATGACTAAGTTTAACAAAAAAATAAATTCTGGACCCAAGTTTCTGCAACTCTGAATAAAGAACATAATTATGGAATGTCCTGTTTATTATTTATTTTAGAATCACAATTTCAAACACTATGTATTCATTATTAAAAGAAATATAAACTAGAGGCAGGAACTTCTCCTTTGTAATTAACAAACAATCAAACTCAACCTTAAACATAAAAGACTACAATTGTAACAAAAATTAAATCCTAAAGAAAGCAGGCACAACTCTGAATAATATAACATGAGACCATTTCAAACTTAAGAAAAATGAATACGTTACATAATCACTATGTGTATCATATAACAAAAGTGGCATTTAGGTACACATGTTACTCTAGTTAGTGTTAGTATATTTTTTAATTAGAGGCAAATTGTGGTGTAAAAAGACTAAAGTCTCTGCCTTTTCTGGCAATAATCGATTTCTTTTTGTTTCGTATACATTACCAGCTTCGGAGAAGAGTCGTTCACTGTAAACAGAACTAGCTGGACAACAAAGGTACACTTTAGCGAGGCGCGACATTTCGGGATATCTAGAACTATTACGGTTCCACCACTCAAATGGATCATTGTTGCGATTTATTGCCGGAAACGCAAAGTACGAGTGCGGTTCGTGAGCTGCACTTGACTTGTCATCTTGAACAGTTTCTATTTTTCTTGAGGCTAGTTCCCGNGGTAACGCAAAGTACGAGTGCGGTTCGTGAGCTGCACTTGACTTGTCATCTTGAACAGTTTCTATTTTTCTTGAGGATAGTTGGTAGCATTGCCAGAAATTACGATGTGTTGCTGTTTCCGTGCCGTCTTCATTGGTGGTGATACGAAGAGGTTCTTCATCTTTGTCAGCGTCACTCTCGTCATCACTCAGATTATTATTCAGAGTTTCCAATAAAAATTGTGACCAAACGGTTATAAGTTCTTCAGCATCGAAAAACTGCTGCTGACATCGTGGATCCAACAAAGTTGCCAGGGTAAAGAGTTTGTTATGCTCCAAGTTAAATCTGCTCTTCAAATAATTTTCTAACAGCCGTTTTATTTCCATGATTTCATTGTTTTCATAGTAGTAATTTTCTAAATATTTCTGCAAAGTTTTCACATGAGCTACAACTTCAGATAACAATGAGCAATTTGAACTTACGATCTTGGTAATCTTTTCTAATGGCTTCAGCAGTTCAAGGCTTTTTCCGAGCATTTTACACTCTTCAGTAGATAAATTTTCGAAATTTACAGATGTTTCAGTCAGATATAAAGATACATCCCGTTTTTGTTCTGAAAGACGAGACATCATGTAGTACGATGAATTCCATCTAGTAGATACGTCTTGCACAAGCTGGTGGTCTGGTAAGTTAAGTTCTTGCCGCAAATCACGAAGTTTTGACTGCGCTGGACTAGAATGGTGTAACTATTCGTCTAGATTTTGCAAGTATTTGTGCCATAGTATCATGTCTCAATGCAGTTTTTACTGCCAGTTGCAACGTGTGTATACAACAAGGAACTCCATTAAAAACTGAGTCATCAATACTTTCGCCACATTTCTTCCGTTATCTCGCACGATGGCATGAATTTTGGTCATGTTTATATTCCACAATGTTGGAATTTCTTCTAAACAGTTTTTTATATTAATGGCTGTATGTGATTCTGGGAAATGTTTCATTTGCAATACCGCGTGGTGAAATTTGAAATCGTCACTAAGCCAGTGCTGTAAAACTCCAAAAACTTTCCATGTTATTTATATTTGTCCATAAATCTGTAGTAACTGAGATTGCGGTGGCACTAAGCTCTTTTCGAATTTGAGATTTAGTTTCTTCGTAGATATGTGGCATGATGCTGTCTGTAAAATACTTTCTGCTTGGTATGTTATACTTTGGTTTCACTGTTCTCATCAAGTTTCTGAAGCCAGTATTTTAAACAATAGACAACGGCTGGTTGTCCAAAGCAATCATCTCACCAATAGCAACACTAATGTTTCTTGATCTAGAATCTTCATGTGACCACTGTACAACGAAACTTTCTTCAATACTTTGCTGGTATTTTTGAGATAAACTGACTTCTGACGACACTGGACTTGACGGAATAGGCAACGCTGGAGGTAATTATTCTATCTGAGACTGCGACGTACTCGGGGTTGTATAATTTGAATAACTACATTTAATCACAGAACCTAACTGAGGCATCAGCTGTGGATGTTTGTATTTAATATGGTTAGTCATACTAGTAGAGTTTGCTGTTTTCCCCTGCCCACCACGAGAAATAACTGTTTGGCATTGATTACACTTAACTTTACGGGAATCAACGTACAATTCGTCAAAGAAAGTCCACACACGCGATTTCTTATTCGACATGACTCAAATTTCAGTTAAGTAGGTACTTTCACTATAATACAAACTGTCTTAGCTATGCAATTCACTGACTTTTGTTTTATTTTTCAAAAAAACACTCAGTAATGCCGGACCGTACGTGAACGATACTATAACAAAATGCAAAGTTAACCCAAACCTGTTCGTTCATGTCCGCACGCGCGGCGCGTGCGAGGGATGCGAGGCGCGACGAACATTACCGATTTCACCCGAACATCGCCGAAAGCAATGATCGGCTTAGCCGACTAGTCGGCCTTTTTCCAAACGACCAGTCGGCTAGTCGGCTAGTCGGCCAAACTCATAATCGGCCCATCACTAATAGATATGCGTGCCATATGTTACGTTAGAGCTGTTAGAAAACTCTTTTCAGTCTACTTTTCAAAGGAAATAAAGACGTACGACATCATTTTCTGTCTGTGTGTGTGTGTATGTATAGGGGATGGACAAAATAATATGAACACCATGCAATATAGTACATTTTGTTGCATGTTGGCAACACTGCTTCCTTGTAAATAATGCGACGCGTATGTATTGCACAGTTTACGTGCCAAGTCTTGTAGGTTATATTTCAGTGCATTATACGCTTTGTTCTGCGACGGTTAAAACAAGCGATCGGTGAAATGTGTGATCTCTCAGACTTCGAAAGAGTGCAAATCGTTGGTGCTCGGTTAGCGGGAGCGTCTGGGACGAAAACAGCTGAATTGTTTAACGTTTCACGAGCGACAATATCCACGGTAATAACAGCATACACAAAAAATGATAAAACATCATCGGCGAAGAGGAATAGTGGGCGAAACCCAAAGTTAACTGACAGAGACCGACGAACATTAAAAAGAATTGTGGCCAGACAACATAAAACTACCGCGGCAAAAGTTACAGCAGAACTCAACACTCACTTGAGTAATACTGTTTCGACAAAAACAGTACGGCGGGAGCTCCACAAAGCTAACATTAATGGAAGGGCAGCAATTGCGAAGGCCTTTATAACGGAAGCCAACTCTAAGCTGCGAAAGAAGTGGTGCCACGATCATAAAACCTCGACACTTGATGATTGGAAGAATGTGGTATGGTCCGATGAAACATCGTTTACATTGTTTCCTACAAACGGCCGGGTTTATGTACGGAGAACCCTAAAAGAAGCCTACGATCCGGACTGCCGGCTTCCTACAGTCAAGCATGGGGGAGGTTCCGTTATGATTTGGGCGGCTATATCGTGGTATTCAGCTGGTCCTTTCATTCACATCACTGGCCGGATTACTGCGAATGAATATATCGACATTCCCAATGATGAAGTTCTTACTATGACTAGCATATTGCTGCCAAACACTGCCATATTCCAAGATGATAATGCGCCCATACACAGCCAAAAGTTTCAGTCTTGGTTTGAGGAGCATCAGAATATCATCAAATATATTCCCTGGCAAGCACAATAGCCAGACCTCAACATAATTGAACCGTTATTGAGAGTTTTAGAGCAGAGAGTGAGGAGCAGATTTCCATCTCCAACATCATTGAAGCATTTGGCGGATGTTTTGGTACAAGGGACAACATTCTGTTGGAAACTATTCAGACACTCTACGAATCTATTCCGCGAAGAATTGCAGCTATTCTAAAAGCAAATGGTGGCCCAACACCTTATTAATAAATAAATATTGTGCATATGTCAGGTGTTCATATTATTTTGTCAATCCCCTGTATGTGTGTGTGCCGTGCATGTGTGTCCCTCTTTTTCAATTTTTGAACTCATCAACAGGATTTCACCAAACTTGGTACACACATAATAATAAGTAAAGTCACAGGACTTTTATAGTTTTCGACCACGCCGGACACTTATTTTCAAGATGGCGACCATTTAAAAAGAGTGGGTGATATGTCAAATCTCGGGAACCATTCAACCAATTTAAACCAAATCTTGTATTCTGGCAGAACATTGTGTAAAGATTAAATTTTGAAATGGATATTGTTGTTGGTCCCCCATTTTGGAAAATAGCACCAATTTAAAACATAAATATTTTCCATTATATCTCAAAAACTATTCGACCAATTATCACCCAATTTGGCACTTAAGTAATACCATGGTAGGCAATGTAAATGTAAGTGATTGAAAGTTTATTAGTTACTTATTTTCTAAATGGCAGCCATACAAAGATTTTTAGTTTATTTAGTATATCTGCCATGCCATTTAACAACCAATTTTTACAAAATTTTGTATACTGAAAGTATCTATTACAATAATACACTGAAGAGCCAAAAAAACTGGCACACCTGCCTAATATTGTGTAGGGCTCCCGCGAGCACGCAGAAGTGCCGCAAGACAACTTGGCATGGACTCGACTAATGTCTGAAGGTATGCAGGAAGCAATTCACACCATGAATCCTGCAGGGCAGTCCACAAGTCCATAGGAGTGCGAGGCGGTGGAGATCTCTTCTAAACAGCCCGTTGCAAGGAATCCCAGATTTGCTCAATAATGTTCATGTCTGGTGATTTAGGTGGCCAATGGAAGTGCCTATAGTCAGAAGAGTGTTCCTGGAGCCACTCAGTAGCAACTCTCGATGCGTGGGGTGTCGCATTGTCCTGCTGGAATTGTCCACGTCCGTCGGAAAGCACAATGGATATGCATGGGTGCAGGTGATCGGACAGGATGATTACGTATCTGTCACCTGTCAGAATCGTAACTAGACGTATTAGGGGTCCCATTTCTCGCCAACTGTACACGCCCCATACCATGACAGAGCCGCCACCATCTTGAACAGTTCCTTGTTGACATGTAGGGTCCATGGATTCATGAGGATGTCTCCATACCCGTACACGTTTATCCACCCGATAAAATTGGAAACGAGACTCGTCAGACCAGACAACGTGTTTCCAGTCATCAACAATCGAATGGCGGTGTTGGTGGGCCCAGGCGAGGCGTAAAGCTTTGTGTCGTGCAGTCAACAACGGTACACGAGTAGGCCTTCGACTCCGAAAGCCCATATCAATGATGGTCCGTTGAATAGTTCGCACACTGGCACCTGTTGATACCCCGGCATTGAAATCTGAACAAATTTGAGAAAGGGTTGCAAGTCTGTCACGTTTAATGATTCTCGTCAGTCGTCGTTTGTCCCTTTCGTTTACGATCTTTTTCCGGCCACAGCGATGTCGAAGATTTGATGTTTTACCGGATTCCCGATATTCACGGTACACTCGTGGAATGGTCGTACGCGAAAATCCAAATGTTATCGCTACCTCGGAGAGGCTACGTCCCATCTCTCGTGCGCCGACTATAACACCACGTTCAAACTCACTTAAATCTTGATAACCTGCCATTGTAGCAGCAGTAACCGATCTAGCAACCTTGCCAGACGCTTGTTGTCTTGTATAGGCATCGCGTTACTCTGATTGGTTCAATACCTCTGTTATTTGCATACCTACGCCTATACCAGTTTTTTGACTCTCTAGTGTAATATACAACATAATATAACCACTTTTGTCGGTCATTCTTAAAGATAGTGTCATACGAATAAATAAAGTTATGATGCTCTAACTCGGTAAATAATTAACAGATTCTTACCAAATTTGGCAAACAGGTAGTACTGATACAGATGATATTAATATATCTGTTTTAAGCATTCCAGATACTTATTTTCAAAATGGCGGCCATATAGCTATTTTAGCTTAGAATGCTATATCGTCGAAACCATGTAATCTAGTTCAACTAAACTTTGTAAGCTGGCGGGAGATATAACAACTATTGACTGTATGTACATAGAGCATACTTTGCGTGTCATTTTGTAAGATAGCACCATGCGAATAAATAAATGTTTTTGTTATATATCGGGAAACAATTAACATATTCCGTTACAAATTTGGCAAACAATTAGTACTGCAGCAGTTGATGTAAACTAGTATGTTTTATGTAGGTCAAGCACTTATTTTCAAAATTGTGGCTATAAAAATATTTTGACTTAGTATATTTTATTATCGAAACGAATTCCAACTTAAGTTTGTCTGCTGGCAGTACCTATGACAACCATACAATTTGTCATGTAGAGCCTCTTTTCTCTGCTATTTTGTAAGATTGCCCTACCAGTAAAAATAACGATTTTTTCTCGTATCTCAGAAAACAATCAGCCCATTCTTACAAAATTTGGTAATGATGATGTACTGTGGTAGGCAATAATAAGAAACGTATTTTTTTTTAAAAGTAGGACAGACATATTTTCAGGATGGCGGTTATAAAATCATTTTAGTTTTGTGGGCGATATATACGAAACAATGTAATCTATTTTAACTTAACTTTGTATTTTGACTGTATACAATCATCAAAATTTCTACATCACTTTTGTCCTCCATTTATGAAAATCGCCACATGAAAATTATAGAGGTTTTTATGCCACGTCTATAGTACCAATCAACCGATTCTCACCAAATGTTACACTGGAATATTTCAAATAAATGTGTACCAAATCGTGCACACCATAAATGCTAGAGAAGGCCATGTAGACTTACATGATTTAAATGGGCCAGACAACGAAGTTCAAAATGGCAGTTTCATAAATCGTTTAGGTAAGTTTCATATATACACTAAACAGTTTAACCAAATTCAAAAATTTTTTTTTATGTAGACAGTATACCTTAAAAGCATCGTTTATAGAGCCTCTTTTTCTGGAAATTTTGTACTACAACATCAAATAAGAAAATATAGTTTGTGTGATATCTTAGGGACCAAACAACTGATTTCCATGAAATTCTTCATACAAGTAGCGCTACGGTAGGCCATGTGAGCTTACATGTTTTATGTGAGTCATTTTTTTTTCAAAATAGAGGCCCTGAAAATATTTTAGGTATGTAAACCCTATCATTCGAAACATTACACTGACTAAATCTGAAGTTGATGCTCCGAATCCTACCTTCGTAATGCAGTGGATTGCACGCTAGCTTATGGAAGGAGTTTGTCAGCGTTTGAGTCCCGGGTAAGGTACGTTTGTATTTGTAATTGTCTCACTACTGTTGCATAAGTCTCTGGTTTCATTTGTAAAGTTATTGCTTTCAAAGAGAAGTCAAGTCCTCCCTACCAACTCAGCTTTTAAGAAATTATTTAAAAATTAATTGCACCCATGTTGAGGAAAGTGGGCTCATTAGTTATGTCAGTAACTTCTTGTTTTATTTTGAGGATATTTTACGATTTTGTAGCTTTATTTCGGTAAAAACACAATAAAATACCAAATGATTTGAAAAATAGCATTCATCGTGTTTATTTAGCGTAAATATAAGGGTTTCAACTTAGAAATCTCGAAAGAAGGTATTTTTGAAGTAAATTTTATTTTTACCTGAGGTGTTTCTGGAAGTACGAGTCGTGGCATGCGGTAATTTCTTTGGAATTACATTTTTTGTTTATCTGCAGTAAGAGTTTAACGTCTGGCTAATTTGATGCAAAATTTTATCTTATAAGTTTAAATTGTAATACAAGCAAACCAATTAACAAATTTCCAAGAATTTTTTTAATAACATTCCAATAACACAGCTATTAATTTTGAGCTGTAGCCTAACATATCAATTTATTTTAATACATTTGAAAATGTGAATAAAAAAAAATTTAAATCTTTATTGACTTGCTTTATTCTTTTATGAAAAGTATTTTCTCCCATCGTAATATTTTTTGAGATTATTATTTTATTCTTATCACAATGAAAGAGTAATATACTTTATAAACGAAGAAGATAATTTTAGCCGCTTGAACGCCCATAAACCTGTATACGACCTTCGACGATAAAGTGGGGGAGGGGCAGTTGTTAAAAAGCCACAGTAAAAAATCATGGATGAAGTAACGGACAACAAAGAGGAGAGAAACTGTAAACTGTGTTGGCCAACGAGAGTCCAGCAAGTCCGAGCACAGAGAGGAGTTACATTGCGACGGTGGTGGTGTCGTAATTGCGTTCAGTGTTATCACGAGTGTCAATCTGCTTCCTTAAGGCGCGCCCACATCGGGCGAGCACAACGTTCGCGAACGTTCGGCGGATGCTCTCTGCATTTTTCCAAGTCTTTATGCTAACCTCAATGGGACATTTCGATGCTCGGCATGAGCGAGAGCGAGTGTGTGAAGGACGGAGGGTGCCATCGGGGTCTTCCTGTGAGAACCCCTGGGAGCACCTGGCTCTCGTCATAACCTGACCTTGACGGCAATCTCCACCACCTGCAGCATCGGTCCTGCAATGTGATAAGTAGCAGACATGTATGATTGCCTTTGCTTGGTAATTGCACTTTATATTCGTTCACTCTTCCAGCTGAATGCGGAAGCAGAGGTACAAATCTATCTCCGCAGTTCCAAGTATTTGGAGATTGTTCTGCTGCATAGTTTCCAAGTTAATGTCAGGTTTTCAGATATTGATACAGTTCGGGCAGCGGACGCAAACTACCAAAACTGTAATGGAATTCGCTTTTCCCTACATTTTGTAAATGCTACCAAGACCATCCCAGGTCGCTTTGTGGTATTCAGAACAGGTATGTTTACAAATTAATTGGATATATAATTTCAAGTCAGTGTTCGTTAGTGGTTGTTTGGGTAGTGATCTCATTATCTCTGGCGTGTTTTCCTATGCTGCTCTTTTACCGTACTTGCTCATATCCAATATTGTCGTAGATACAGGCATTCACAATTTCCTTGCCCATTGTGTTATCGTCCGTATTTGTACTGGGTCGTTGGGTATCAAACATTTGCTTTCCTTCATTCCACTGCTCGCACGATACTGCTGGGGACTCCGATAAAGCTTCTAGAAACACTAAACACGGGTAAAGATTATCGGTATAAAACCCGANGCACGATACTGCTGGGGACTCCGATAAAGCTTCTAGAAACACTAAACACGGGTAAAGATTATCGGTATAAAACCCGAGTCAACATTTTCTACTCCTTCCAAAATAATTATATTTCAATCTGCATTTTTCCTTTAAATCTTCATTTTGACGTTGGCTCCCATCCCAATCTCAACCTTTGCCTTTGTCATAATATAGATAACCTTGCAGTTACTTTCCCTCCAAATTCCCTGCAAACTCATGTCGCATCNGCACGATACTGCTGGGGACTCCGATAAAGCTTCTAGAAACACTAAACACGGGTAAAGATTATCGGTATAAAACCCCAGTCAACATTTTCTACTCCTTCCAAAATAATTATATTTCAATCTGCATTTTTCTTTTAAATCTTCATTTTGACGTTGGCTCCCATCCCAATCTTCACCTTTGCCTTTGTCATAATATAGATAACCTTGCAGTTACTTTCCCTCCAAATTCCCTGCAAACTCATGTCGCATCCACCTTCTGAGCGAATATCTTGTTCAAAGGCAATGCAATGCCCTGTTACTTACACACCTCATCTAGAGAGTCAATGCCACCATCGCTACTTGCAGCCATTCTTGCTAGATTTGGCTACTTGCAGCCATTCTTGCTAGATTTGGCTACTTGCAGCCATTCTTGCTAGATTTGGCTACTTGCAGCCATTCTTGCTAGATTTGGCTACTTGCAGCCATTCTTGCTAGATTTGGCTACTTGCAGCCATTCTTGCTAGATTTGGCTACTTGCAGCCATTCTTGCTAGATTTGGCTACTTGCAGCCATTCTTGCTAGATTTGGGCCCAGTCCACAGAACTTGTGTCCCGGATTATTAAATATATTACTTAACAGAATGTTAATAGCGATGTTCCAGGAGACTGAGCCAGAAAGCGTAAATGCATTTTGTTAGATGCTTTTGTTTCAGTATCATCGAGATCGTCGATCAGGACACTAACCTCTACTTGCGCATTACTAAAATATAAGTTAAGAACACTCGTGAATCGCACATGGTGATCTGCTACCAAGTATATTGAGAAACATCATTGTGGGGTCAACGAAATGTATAAATTAAATACGTACTTTTGAGCTTCTGACGAAGCGAAATGTTTTTTGGCTAGATAATATTTGCACATGCTCCAAGTACCTACAGCTGCCAATACATCAAGAACTTGCTAGAACGCTACGATCTGTTGACTTTCTAGAGTTTTTCCCATGCAGCGATAACAAAAACGTCGTGCGATCACGTGAAACCAAGCCGGAATCTGATTGTTTTGGACAATGTTGCGTGCAAGAAGGAGACTAATGCATAGGTACTTTAGCTTGGGAAAATGTGAATGTGAACTGTGTGTACTTGTCATATCCGCATACAACAGAAAGGAATTTCTCCGCGGCGATGAAAATTTGCTGGTGCAATATCGGCGAAAAAAACTAATTTGCGACACACAGAACCACCAAGCTGCTTTTCGACAGACTCAAAAAGACTAGTTTTCATGCCCTAAAGACAAATGAAACTTATGATTCTGAGAGAATTATTAGAAATGTTGGCTAAATCTAACTCTTTAAAGTTTCAAGTATAAAACAAAATGTTCAAAAAATCAATATGGAAAATTTCGCAGCAGTCCACCCCCTTTTCCTGGAGGAACAAGTCAAGTAGATATATTAGATCGGAGTGAACATGGAGACTGTGTGCATTTTCATGGCTGAAGATGAACATTACAACTGTCCAAAGACATGTTATAGACAGACTTAATGCCATGGCTACACGAAAAGAGATTATTTGAAACAGCTTTGGAATTCCATAATGCTTCAATTCGATGTTCTTTGATTTCTTACCTTGCTACCAAAACTGATGTAAAAAATTCATGTAGCAAACGAATTGACAGAACAAAAAATAATAACACTCTCTCTCAACTAAACATAAGAAATAGTGCAACAGACGCTACTTTAATCCACATATAACACTATTGGCATCCTGCAATACAAAGTGTTCGCTTATAATATTTACTAGCTAGAAGAGTGCGACTTTTATGTAACCAGAAAAAGGAAGGGAATTATAAGTAATCTACAAACTGCCTCGATGTACTCACAAACTCCATTGAAGCATTGGTAGCTCATGTATGATTTTTATCAAGATAAAAATCCCGAAAGTGTTTATGTTATAAAACTATACATTTAATTTGGCGGAAGGATCTCATAGAAAAAAACCAACATCATTTAAATTAAGGATTCTGTATTTACGTTTACAGTTTTGTTCTTATTTTTCAATTAAGCGACTTATAATTTTTCTTATGTAATTATTTTTTGTTCGATAATCTTTTAATGTGTGTGCATTGGAGTAGGCTGCATGGGAGTGTTATGTTTGAGGCCTATCGACAGTTTTGTAACTTTGAGTACCAACAACAAACCCTGACCACATTTAACTTTTTCTGAAGTAATGTTTGTTGTCATGACATTATTATTGTTATACGCACTTTATGCTATTTCAATTCACTATTCAAATTATTCAGTGATGTCCCAGTATTTCAGGTTTTACTAAACGACACTGTGTTATCCTGTAGTTTGACTTGTTTTTGTATAAATAAGTCTACATACATCCTTATGCAGAAGAGAAGGAAATCTGTCAACATAATATTCAATGTAAAATTTCTTATCTTTAAAGTGCATGGTCACAATAACATTGGTATATTTAACAGAAGGTGGTGGGCGTTATCTTTGCCTCAAAAATGAAGACGATTTATTATTATTAGGACCAATATCACAAAAGTCAACATTATCGCAGAACTCTTCAGCAAAGTGAAGAGCAATGAAGTTCTGAAGGGGCTGAAAGAGGGCAAGGAACTTTATTACATATTACGGGACGACTCGAGTGACCTGACTGATGTGCTGAGACTTTTGGTTGCTTTCCCAAGTATTGGAAGTTACTCACAGTATTAGTTCATTTATAGAATAAATTAAGGAATACAGCTACATATCATAAGTCAATTCGGAATCGCTCTAATACGTATACTGTACGTCAGAGGCTGGGGCCACGGTGGTGTACTGGCTAGACTGCTCGCCTCCCTCCTAGGCAAACCGGAGTCACTCCCAGATTTTCGCACGTGGGAATCGTGTCGGACGATGCCACTGAATGGTAGGTTTTCTCGGGGATCTCCAATTTCCCCCGTCCGAGCATTCCGGCGCTGCTCCATACTCATTTTGTTACATCCTCATCGGCTCTCAAGACCGCCATCAGAGGTGATTGACTTGACTCCTCAGCTACCCATCACTGAAGTCTGTGTTCGAAATCTGCAAATGGTTCTCTTCGTCTCCTTCACTATTGTGATTCCTAGTTTTGAGCTTGTTCTCACCGACGGCGATCACCAACGAGGCGCGACGAAGAGAAGCGAAGAGGCCACAACCTTCCCTCAAGGCAAGAGTGCACGTGATATATCACGAGCTTGCACAATGGAACGTAGCATCGAGAGAGAAGCCGGACACTTTCCAGAACTATCGGATGAACGTTTACTAGGCGGAGTTAGAGAAACACGCGCTCCAGTATTCTTTCTTTTATCGTTGTGTGCAGTTGTGACCTGTCATTTATTCTACTATTTTTACTCATTTATATACAATTTATGGACCATGAATAAACTGTTTAATTTAAACAAAAATGCATATGTTATCGTAAAGACAAAAGAAGGAATCATATTATCTTTGTATCAGGGAAATATTCTGCCTACCTGATAAACAGAAGATCACTTTTAGAACATTATTAGATCTCCTTGACCCGCATATACACGTATTAAAACTGTAGGCAATTGAGTCTAATTCCGTGCGTAATTCACAGACAGGTTTTACCACAGTTTTGGTAATTTATGCTCTAAACTATGTACTCTTGGACATAGAGTATGCCGTCATCCCACTTGACCCTATAAATGTCCAATTGACGATAGTTCAGATGAGTATGTAATGTTTCAACATTACATACACATCGCGAGGGAGCATTACATTTCTAGAAACTGGTTATTGGACACACACACACTGATTGTGACATGTGGGGCAGCAAGATGTCTTCAGCAAAGCACTATACACTCAATTACTCCGGTATTTCTGCCAATGGCGAGCAAGAATCATATCAGACGGCTCACGTGAACATGACACTAGTAGTAGGTAACATGTGTTGTTGTGAAGTGAGGCTGGGACTACAGCAACCACTTGTAGTCCTCCACACTGACAGGATGGCCATCCTTTCCCAAATAAAAGTGTCCACAGCATCCCACGTTGCTGTCGTCTGACACCAATACAAACGAAGGAGATGATATTGAAGTGATTATAGCAGAAATAATGTTCGTCAAGATAGCAAATTTTTCTGTGCTACGCATTTGGGAAGTCTTCTGGCAAATACACAACACTGTAGTTAAGCTGCCACATGTCGCAGGATGCCCTAACTTTCTTGCGGCCTACCTGACAAATGTTCCTTCCTCCTGGTTGCCTGTCGGAGTCGCCCAGAAGCTGTCTGCAATGTTCAAAGACTTTCATGTTTTGATTGCTCCATGCACAATCTGAGGGTGACGTCCAGACGGCCTAAAATGAAGGTAATTTCGGTGCATGCTAAACTCTGCATCTCGCAGCTTTATTACCCAGCCTCGGTTATCTCTTGTCACCTGCTCACACAACTGTCTCGCATGGTCTCTCGGCAATTTATCACGCCTTGTAATGAAGTATCTGGCATGTCTCATCACAGAGCCACTGAGAACTGTTCACATACGTCCCATGAAAAGTGACACGCCTCCCTTGTACGACATATGTGTATGCGCAGTTGCACAAAACTTCAATCAGGAAACATCATCCATTGCAGTTTCTATTTAGTAGCTTTCAAGACTACGCAATTATTTTTTCAGAATGGCATTTAATGGCAATAAATGCAATTGTTCACTTTCAACTGAACGTAACTAAACAATCGAGCTCTTAGATAGATTAATGCATTTGTTTCGGCCGAATGTAATATCGACAGTTTTAAATAGAATTTCTCATTTAGGAAAGAATTAACACCTGCAGTTCATTCACAATTTGTAAAATGTGTTTCCGCAGCAACAACTCTGTACAGTAATGACTGTGACATGGGGAATGGAATATTTTACGAGGTGTTAACATGTGCAACCTCTGCTATGACGGCTTTCGTCTCGCCATATTTCAGTGTTAATACATAGAAGAAACAACTTTTGTCTTCGCTGCACTTCTCATGTCTCTGGTTTTCTTTTTGCGCGCCTTACTGGACGTACAAGGAGTCACCCTAAAGTGACAAGGAGGACGGACTATTCGGAGCTCACTACTATGTGGTGCTACCCTCCCTGCCTTCGTGCTCGTTTGTTTTCCCCGCACCTCCTTCCTGCACCTCTTTCGTTCGTCCCCCCTGCATTCATTGCTGGTACATTTCCCTCGCACCCACCTATGTTAGTTCCTTTCCTTGAACCCTCCCATGCTGGTTCAACTCTCCCTATCACACACTTTCGTTATTTTTTCCCGCCTCCCCACATTCGTATGTTCCCCCCTCCCCCGACCTCATTCGTTCATTTCCCCCCTCACAATTCAATGTTCGTTCGTTTCCTCCGCACTATACCGCATTCGTTTCTCTCTCCCCCGCCCACTACAGTTCGTTTTTCCTGCCACTCCTGTATTCTTTTCTCCCCCTGCCACAGGGCTTTCGTTTGTCACCCCCTACAGAGCATTTGTTCGTTTCGCCAGCGTGTTCATTTCTCCCATAAGCTCTTATCTTAATTCGTTTCCCTTGCACTTAATGAATCTGTCCTCTGCACAACTGTGAGATGTGAAGACACACGCCTTACTCACATGGGTACATTACTGGCTGCGACTGACCTGTGAGCAGCTTGGTGCCGATGTTCTCCCAGTTGGTGCTGTTGGCGTAGAGACTGGCGGGGCTGAGCGACGTGAACTTGTTGCCGCTGATGTCGAGGGTCAGCTGGGTGACGTGTCGCAGTGCAGAGACCAGTCCATCTGGCAGTCTGTCCACCTGGCCGAATACACACACAGTTCAACGCGCTTTGCAGCTGGCATTGGAAAATATTGTGGTTCCTACTGAAAAATATGTAGGAATTTAAGTTACCAACGTTACACATTTTGTAACTTTTGGTTTTCCATTAGTATTAACAAGATCAGTAATACAAGTTTTGTAAATTTATTAATTTTATCATCTTACGAGTTTAACTCATTCACAAAATACACAATGGTGTTAAAAAGTAATTATTATATAAAAATTTTAAGAATACAGTTCAATATGAAACAATTTCAATAGGAATAATATTATACACTGCCGGACAATAAAAATTGAGCACATTGACGGTGGTATCGAATGGTACTGAAACTGTATAGATGTAGTGATACCGATGAGTAATACACATGTGTACAAAATCAGAGCAGCCAGACAATTACATATGGATCTGCGGTACGCCATTCAATAATCTTCCATAATGCGTCACACCCCAACACACTGCGATACAATCTGCAACATGGTCTGGCTGGGAGTCCAGCAGATAACAGATGCTGTCCTGAGGGAGATGGGCCCACAATTAATGGACAGTATGTTCCAAATCCCGGATACTGTGACATGTCGGCAGCTGGCCTTTCAACCGGTCTCACACATGCTCAATCGGGGACATGCCAGAGGAGTGGGTAGGCCACGGTAGTGTTTGGGACGGAGGCTGTCCTGTGCTGTGTGCAGTCGGGCACTATCTGCTGCAATATCGCACCTGCAATCCCGGTCGGAAATGGGAGCAGATGAGAGCATAGGATCTCACACACATAACGCTGGGTTGTCATTGTTCCACATAACACGACGACAGTGAATCTGCTATCGTAGGCTATGGCTCCTCAGATCATAATGCTTGCCGTAGGGGAAGTGTGCCGCTCGATAGCGTGATTGGGATTGAGACGTTCACCAGGGGCCTTCCACACTCAGGCTCGAAGATCGTCAGTCCCGATAACGAAGTGGCATTCAGCACACATCGCCAGTCTGTGACGTTTCACGTTGCTCTGGCCTGGCACCACTGCAAATAGAGCTGCCACTGTAGCAGAGTTAATAGCAGCACACATAATGGGCCCAGGAAGCGCAGATTCACATCCGCAAGGTGTCGGTAAATGGTTCGTGGGCACACAGGTGCCCCAACATCGGCAAGTATCGTGGACCGGGTTGCCGTGGGACCCTTTCATGCTTGGTGCACGATCCGTCTATCCTCTGGACTGGTAGTCGACCTTGTACATCCTGAGCCGGTCCATCGTGTGTGAGTACCTTCACACATCCTTGCTTGGTATCTGGTGTTTCTCGCTTTAATGCGCCTTCGACTACATGCCGGAGTCTAGGACCACTGATCAGTACTCGCAGTGCCACTGCCGGGTGTGTGGTCAAATGCAAACGCACCAACATGGGTTCATGTGCACAGCAGCTCGTACTCTTGCTTTTTACATCGTTTCGTTGTTGTAATATGTTTTATTCGTGGTGCGCTATTTTCATTGTCCAGCAGTGTACTACCACAGTCGATATGTTCGTAGACAGACTGCTCCTCAAGTGCAGGCAGCCAGACACCACCGCATGCAAGAACTTATTACTTGTATTACCTATAATTATTTTAATAGATATAAAATGTCGATACAATTTACATTTATAAATTTAGTAAAATTCATTACATAATGCTTTCAGCAAACATTGAGAAACGTAAAAAAATAAAAAAAAAACAATTTAATTAATCTTTGTTATAAAAAAGATTCGGCTAATTAATATAATTTGGATTCAATTTCAGATATGAAAAAATATTTTGTATACAATATTCCGATTATATTGGACGATAAAATAACTATTTGTTTCACAACAAATATATCTATGATTAATTAAATATATAAATTATAAACTGTGTTATAGAAAATGCCAGAGAATACATTCGGAAATTATCATGGCCGAGAAAAAAAAATTATCTACCACCTTGAACTATTCAACCATAAAGGGTTTATGTAGTGAATAAGAGCTATACTTATAATTTACAAAATATAAAAAGGATATTAGCAATAATTATTCAAGATTAGTTTAGTAAAATTTCTTTTCTTCAATAAAAAATTAAGAGGATATGAACTTTAATTACAATTTGAAATGTAGTGATAAAGATATTATAAACAGTACATATAACTAAAAATAATCAAGATAATATATTCAAAATAACAAATAGAAAGTTTGCTAGTAACCACTCTAATTTATATTGATCTGATAACATAAGATTAATTCTGAAAATTGAAATAAACCAAAATTTTTGCAGTAGTTGTGTTTTCAGTTATATATACGTATATGTAAATATATGTGTATATTGATGTATATATATGTTTATATAGTAAATATATGGTGTTTGTAGTGGAAATAGTAGTGATATAGGTAATGTTGGAATTATTTGTATTGAAATGGCAGTAGTAGTTATGATAGTTGGTGTAGTAGTTCTATTTACAATACTGTGACAGTAGCTGAAGTAGTAACTGTAGTCTTACTAGTTGTACCTGAAGTGTATGCAGTAAGTTTTCGTAAACATGACTGTGAAGGCACAGTAGGCATCAGTACATTACACAGTAAGAAAGCCGGGCTTCGAGACTTCGACCATACTAGCCAGTCCCAGAACATTCGTCCTTCAATTGGAAGACCATTAACGGCATTCATTTTGGCCCAAACACAGAAACCAAAAAATAAAATATATAAAATAAAAAAACTTAAAATAGAACTGGTAGATATAACCCAATGGTTTTCAGAAGTATATATTTACCAACACTTTGGTACGCAGCTACAACAAACTCGACATGCTCTCGATCATCAAAATGTAACATTATTACATTCAGGGCAGCATTCTGGGAAAAAAACTCTCGCAATATTTACTTCAACTAAACAAAATCTCACTTCTCCTCCCGTATCAAATATACTTGTGAAAAGTAAACAGATTACAGATCCGAGTCAACCTCAGCATCAATCCGAATAACATTATATTGATAGCTACGTGACTAATCGACATGAGTGGTTCTACGATAAGGGGAAATTTTCTAAATCACCTAAGATTTTATTTTCGAATGGAAGAAGAAATTCGAAAACAACTTTTCCCAGTATTACATGTGTCATGTTGTGATGACATATATCCAGCCAAGTTAAATTCTCTTCAACATTACTAAAAAATTGCTGCTTCGTGATACTGATATTTCGTCTTCCTCAAGGTTCACCTTGTTTATAAATAAGATTAGTAATTAGATTGAGCCAAAGAACTAGAATATAAAGATATTTCATCACAATTCAGTTCATGAATTGGATTCTCTTTAATTAGACATCACTCAATACAGGTAATATCATTTCTCGTAAATGTTCCAATATTTCAAATATGCTTAATTATAAAAATAGTATAAATTTTACTATCATGTACAAAACACATCCATGCTAATGGCTGGGAAGATATCCATGTCAATGGCAAAAGTAGCCATCATTGATTTCTCTTTTCTAAATACTAAGTTGTACTGTCCAGAGGTTAAGGCGCTTGACATTAAACAGCTCAATAATTAAATGCTTTGTTTTATGTGATTTTGCTATTGTAAGTTTAAATTATTCCAAGTCAGTGCTAATGACAATGCATTTGTATACTAACCCTAGTTCCCAAAGAAAAATGCCTCTCTCACTGTTGCTTAGATCAGCGCTGCCACATACATGTATATTACTAAATTACAGACAAAAGGTTCTTCCTTCCTACTGTTAAATTAAATTTATCCATGTTAATTTCATACAACATGGGAGGCAAGGGTTTACAGCACCTAATTGCTATTTTATTAATGGAAATATTTTTTTCTAATAATAAAGTGAAAAATTTATATTTATGCAAAATTAGTTTATTTCATAGAATAAAATAACACCTGGGAAAACATTTTGATGAATCTTCACAGGAAAAATGAAGGGGAAATCCATGACAATTATAAATGGCGTATGTCACGAGTTTTCCTTCTTATTTTGCAACAATCTTCCAAGATAACTGTTTGGAGAGATTTTGAATGGTGGTTTGTACGCTTCCATTATCGAAAATATTTTGACATTCCTCTGCCTGCATAGTAAATATTTTATGGATCTAATACATGAAATTGTCACCTTAACATACAATCAGATCGCAAAATGAAATATTGAAATTACGGGAAACAAGCTTTAAATTTCACTGGACATATAACTTTCCCTTCAAGTCGCGCATGCCAGAGAAGTTTGCATGAACACTGCGATGTGACTTGGAACAGCAGTCGGTATGGAGCCTGAGTGAGGCTTCATGAATGTGGTATGCAAAATAAATGAAGGAGGCGAATGAAGCAACTCGAAAGATGCAAGGGAATTGAATCACCAGTTCTCTCTTGTGCTTTCCTGTACGAATACAGTGAATGGCATGCGAGCGGAGAACCTCGTACAGCTCAAATTCTCAGTCAGTAATTGTTGTACAAATATTAAACTGAAATTAAACCAGTTGTAAAAGATAGAGTAATTTGCCTAGAATTCATGTCTCGAGATCACAGCCACCAATGGAGTACCACAAAAGTAGCAATGAATGAGGTGTACGCCATTTTAAAACAAATTATTGCTGAGAAAATACAAACCTTTCTGATACATCTAAACTACGAGGCAATATAGTTAGTGAGAGCGAATATTGTTCAGTGATTAGTAAATAGTAAGAGACTATATAATAATACGTATTTTAAGTTGTAATATAGTTATATAAAATAAAATTTATGGCTATTGTGGAATAAAATTTATGAGGTCGCTAGACAAAATATTGGTTACCTGTGACAGAAAATCTAGAAGGGTATACTGCTAAAAGAACTAAGAAAAGTTGTGTTTAGATTTCACTGGACAAGTGCCTAGATGCAGACAACATAAATGTTCAGACCCACTTGCATTAGTGAATTGCAATGTCGGCCTGATTTTTTGTATGTCTTTCTTGTCGTTTTTTTTTTGTTCTATATAGTCTCACAAATTTTCAGGATAAATCAGTGAATATTTAGAACAAATAACTGGATTTCANTGGACAAGTGCCTAGATGCAGACAACATAAATGTTCAGACCCACTTGCATTAGTGAATTGCAATGTCGGCCTGATTTTTTGTATGTCTTTCTTGTCGTTTTTTTTTTTGTTCTATATAGTCTCACAAATTTTCAGGATAAATCAGTGAATATTTAGAACAAATAACTGGATTTCACAGACCATTTCAGATGCGTGAGTAATCTTAAAAGTTAGTGATGCCAGCAGACACATTTACAACCTTATGGACCGGAAAACTGCCAAATTGGAGAACAGTGATATAAATTTTATGTTATTTAATAAAACGAGCAAAAAGTAAAACCTGGTATTTAAACAGCTCAATGCAGACATTTTAGTTAAAATTTTCTGTTCTTTCAACACAAGGATCCAGTTATGCATAATCAGAACGCTTCCATAATACCAGAGAACCATCTTCTGCTTGAACCTTACCTTGCACATAATTCTTATTCAAGGCTCGCTGAGGTCCACGATGAACACGATGTCTAGCACCATTTACACACAGGAGGAAACGAGATTCATCTGATGTAATGACACATTTCCAATAGTGATTAATCCAATGATCGCATCCCTTCGCTCAATGTAACCAGGTGATTTTGGGAAGAAAAGTGAGCAAAGACCATTTTGTGTGCCACTCTGCTCCATATTTTCATGGCACGCGAAGTATTATTTCAAAAACTGGATGTGAAGGACTTCAATTTACTTCCTTTCGCAATAGTTGCATGGAAGCCAAGGCAAGCGAAGTCACAAGCCGTGAAGTATGCCCGCGATCACTGTCGGCCAGTGTCATCTCTCGGCTATAATCTCGACGAGAATCTCCTACAGACTGATATTTTTGCCAATATTGGTAGGCACGTATGACAATATATACGTTCTGATGCACCTGCTGTTTCGGCTACTTCTGCTTCTACCAGTCTGGAATGTGTCCCATTTCCACACATCGACTGTGGCATTCACTGCACCATACCGTCTCTTCACATTCTATAAATCCTATTGTACCTAACACAGGTACTTAAAACCCGACCATCCTGAGGCGACCAAAGTCATGGGATACCTCCTAATATCGTGTCGTACCTCCTTTTGCCCGGCGAAGTGCAGCAACTCGACGTGGCAAGGACTCAACAAGTCGTTGGAAGTCCCCGGTAGAAATATTGAGCCATGCTGCCTCTATAGACATCCATAATTGTGNTGGTGGGGCTGGCGGCGAAGTGGTGGAGGTGGTGGCGCGGTGGTGGGGGTCACATTCCCTGCGTACTCTGCGTAGTACTTGACGTCTGATTGACAGTTGCATTGCATGTGTGTAGGTTCTCAATTATAACATTTATAACTTATGTATGAAATTATATTTTCGGGGACCACCAAATTTTAATCTGCGACCCACCAGTGGGTCGCGACCCATAATTAGGGAAACATTGGCTTATAAACCTTAAACACTAATCTGATACTAATAAAAATATTAAATTGCTTTCTTTGAATGAAAATATTTATTAAAATAGAGAATTTTGTCAGGATACACATTGTTTTGTAAGTAGAATTACATCCTAAATTAAAATAAAACTGAAATGTAAAGTAAAACTACAAAGACACTATTCAGCATACCATAATACAGAAGGATTACTGGTCATTGCCCCCTAGGTGACGGTACCTTGCACCTAGGCCTCAGGTCGACTGCCGCATACACAGGTGTGAAATAAATGGTTTTAGCCAATGTGTAACCTGCTGTTATAGGGAATTATGTTATAGTATATGGTAAATTTTTTGGAGGAGGGTATGGTGACTTCAGTTCTTCTTAAATACTTCATGCACCCTTGATTTCTGTTTATGGTAATTTTTATAACTTTACGATTCTCTTACTATGCGGAAACTGCAGCCTTAGCCAGTAACTACTCTTTGGATGAACTTTCCATTCAACTGGCTCTCGCATAGTCAGTCGGCGTCTGTTAGCCATCACAAGTGGGTTACGACAGACCAAGTCGCATCAAGCTGACCCGAGCCGTGCTGTGCTGAGGAGTGAGAGTTCAGTGGCTTGGGTGGCTCTTAACATCACGATGTAGAGATCCGATGAAGGTGTAATGCGGCGGATATGGAGCAGCACCAGAATGCAAGGTTAGGGAAAATGGGAGATCCCCAAGTAAACCTGCCAATCAGCTGCATCGTCCATCACGATTCCCACATAGGAAAATTCGGGAGTGACCCCGCCTGGAATGGAGCCCGGTTCGTCTCAGTATGAAATGTTACGCAAACTGTCACCCCATTGCACCGTGCTGACAGTTCGTAATGGGTTTCCTGCCTAAGGAACACAACAGTGAGACCATACAACTAACAGGGATAAGAGGTGTTGTGCACTGAGGATGTACATGCATGTACACTCTATTCTCCGTTAACTGAGCAGTTTTGAAAGCCCCGTTGAGGATATATTTTCCTCCTTATTTGTTTTCCATCTGCCATATGAAAGGTTGACATCTCCATGGACCATCTCACTTTATTAATGCATCATACAGGTGGAAACCAAGGAACTCTTAGGAAAGTACACATGTTAATGATATTCAAATTCGTCCTCTAATGTGCTAATGTGTATAAAACAAAAAAAAAACCTTAGACTTCAGTAGTCATACATTTATGTATGTATTACACTCTCAACACAATGCCACATATTATAACCATTTTTATTAATTCGCTATCAACTGCCAGTGATAGTATAAGTATAGAACCTGTCTCAAAAAAACGAGTGCCCTTTTTTTATCATAGTTCTGAAGGCAGTAACATTTATACCTTTTCCCATGGATACAGCGATGTCTTCCCACGCTGCAGATTATGTTTACATAATCACACTCAGGTGACTGTCAACCTGCCCAGCATGTCAACAGAAAATATTTTTCCATGGAAATAACTGTACACAAGACAATAGGCCGTTCGCGGTAAACTGAGCATGTTTGACAGCCATGTTTAGGGTCTACTTCTCTGATTAAATTGTATCCTGACACCATATAGTTATTTAATATTGCCATGGGCCTCATCACTTTATGTTTTGCAAATACACTAATTCTTGCACTTAAAAACATTAAAAGAAAACAGAATGAAAATGATATAATTTCAATGTCCACAAATTTTCACATGGCACTTTTTGTTGAACGTAAATAAATGGAACTACTTTCCATCTATTGTTAGCAACCTTACTGAGCACATTCCTAACATTGTGCCCATTAGAATATATGCAGTCAAGGGCAGCGACATTTCTCAAATGTAAATTTCAGAAGTGTTCACTTTAACATGAGCAGTCTTTACTTTGAGAAGTGTTAATAAAAGTGCACTTGTTCGTGAGGCAGACTATAGCCAGGTGCCTTTACCTGCGTGTCGTGAATGCGCAGCAGCAGTCGGTGGTTGTAGGCGAGGTCTGTGAGAGCGTGGTCGCCTATGGTCGCCAGGCTACTGCCGGTGATCTCGAGGTGCCTCAGGCGAGGTAGGAGGGCGCTGTGCAGCTGGTGGACGAGAGAGCGGCCTGGCACGTGCAGGAGCAGAGTGCGCAGTGCAGGCGCGTGCGAGGTCACGACGCCCACGTGGGCATGTGCCTCGAGGCGCAGCCAGCTCAGCAGTGGCAGCCGGGACAGTGTGTCGTTGTCCAGGCGCTGGAGAGCCTCCAGCCACCCCATGTCCAGGCGCTGGAGCCTAGTCAGCCCGGAGAAGCTGTCCCTCGTCAGTCCCTGCCGGCACGCACCTCACACTACCTCCCTTCCCTCGACAATACACTTCAACTTATGATATTCTACTGTTCACCATATCTTCACTCATTTTGAATCAAAACTCTGGAAAATCACCCTTTGTATAACGTGTTTAGCTGTTTCCTAAATATGTCATGTGCCGCAAGCAATCTAAACGTCTTTTGGGATAAAAGAATATTATTTTTGGTTAAATTGTATTTTTACTTGTCTTTTATAAATACATTTCAATATTTTGTTTAGAATTTGTGATTAAAAATAGTGGAAAATGAGTGCATTGGTAATGCCTAGTAAGAAATAGTTCTGCGCAGAAATGCGGTGCGCTGTCCTTTTGGTGTAATTTTTTAGACTTAGTTAAGTTTAATTTACACGAGGCGGAGGAATGGACTGAAAGTAAAACTTTGGGCAGGACTTCAAAAAATATGGGAGTAACCGCGAATGAACTACAGTGTTACTGTTCCAGATTGTATAGCCATTTGTCCGAGGAGACACGACAAAGGCTCCCGAGCCTCTCACTGCAGAAGGAGAGAGACTTCCAGTGGATCACTGCCACGACTGTACAAAACACTACTAATTAAAAATCTGCATTTTAACATAAAATAGGCAGTAAAAGTTGTCTCAACATTAATATTATGTTCACTATGTGGTTTTTACTGAGTATGCAACATCTCGCTGATATAATTTTAAGCAATAACACACTGTGAGAAAAATAGGACAACAGGGTTAATTTCTGCCTTAAATTTCGGCAATAACCAGAAAGGAAACTTTCTTGAATTGTGACTGATTGTTGAATATACCAATTACGATATTCAGGTGTAGTTCAGAGACGCCTATTTCCGTAATTTATGCATTAAATGCGACGATCACCACACCTGTACAATACATATTTAACTGGGCTCTCGTTAACAATATTTTTCATTAAAATTGAAGTCGAATTTGTGCAAAACTTGTCCTAAATATTTATCGTATGTGGTAAATACAAAGTGTTAATGCGTTATATCATGCTTCAGTCTCAGATTACAAGTAAGTGATCAGATGTTTCATATGTCAGACATATACGCCTAATATTAGAGGCGCATTTTAGGTATAAAACTTACATTTCCTTTTTTTATAGAATGTAACGACACTGTGATGTGCTCGTATTGCAGTGAATGCATTCAATGTTCATATATTTCAAATATTTTCGCTGCTCGTGCGTACTCAATCAATGTTTATCATCAGTCATAATACTCAGTTTTCTACCAGTCCAATATGTTTGCCTCTAGTTGGTAAACCTTTAAAAATGCCCATATATACAACGTACGTCCCAGTCACTATTTACGGTATTAGCTCAAAGTTTTTTTTCATTATAAATGTATAGGTTATTTAAGCAAATAAACGGTTTTGCATCCACCTTCAATAACTGTAGTTCCTATATAACTCCTCATTCTTATTTATTATATATTAAATTAGAAAAATAATGACTGAATCACACATTTTTGAGTTATCTACACACAATGTGTGGTGAAAAAACATTGTCAGTTTCTTCTGTAACATTAATTTTTTTCTTAGTTATTATTTTGGTTCTAGTTTTAAGGGCCCACAAAATTTTAAGAACCCGATTTCGGACCTCTAAATTAAAGACTTCCCAAATCAGTTTTGGGATTATTTAAAGCTGGCAAAACCTTGAATTTTAGGGAGTGTTGGTGAAACTGACCATATATGAAGAATGATTCATACCGATACCTGTTAGTGTAAATGCATATGTTCATACATATATAATAATATTTATGAATGCATTCATGTATGTAATAATGTATGTACGAATATAATACTTATTTTATGTGTTGTGTGAAGTATGTAAAATGTAAGTTTAATGTAGGTTTATACATATATTAATTTATTATGTATGTGTGCATGTATGAATGGATGTTTGTATGAAAGGTACATATATGTGTATTTTTTTACCAGGCCATGTTAATACAAGTTTGTAGGTTGATTGTAAGTAGTAGTTGTCAGTAGTAGTAAATGTTCCAGTAGTGGTATGAAGCTTGAAGACTTACCTTGATAGGGTTGTGGGATAGGTCGAGCGACTTGAGCCAGGGCATGTGCGACCATGCATGCGAGGGCACACTCTGCAGAAGGTTGTTCCTGAGGCAGAGTGTCCTGAGGGAGGTGAGCCTGGCTACAGCAGCGAGAGGCACCTCTGCTATGAGGTTGTCAGACACGTCTAGGCTGAGCAGCGACGGCAGCGGCAACATGGGCATGCGCACCAGACCCGCGTCAGCCAGGCTCAGACTGCGCAGGCGCTGGACGTAGTGGAGCAGCTCCTTGTGGTTGGTGCGCACGCAGTTGCCACCCAGGTCAAGGTCGAGCAGGCCTGCCACGCCGGCCAGCATGTTGTCGGGCAGCAGCGTGAGGCGGTTACGTGCAAGGTCAAGACGCAGGAGGTGCGGCGTGCGCGGGAACACCGTGCCGTCCAGGTGCTCCAGCGCATTGTCAGCAGCGCCCAGGTGGCGCAGGGTGGAGCCCACCTCGGCCAGCGCACCAGCAGGCAGCGCCACCAGCTCGTTACCACTCAGCTCGAGCCGCTCGAGCACCGTGCCTGAGAACACGTCCCGAGGCAAGGAGCGCACGTGGTTGTGCGAGATGTCGAGCATGCGCAGGTGTCTCAACCCGGCCAGCTGTCTCGCCTGCAGCTGCCTGATGTGGTTGTGCGACATGTCGAGCACCTGCAGCCGTGCGAGCCCCTGGAATGCCTGCTTGTGTATGCTCACTATGCTGTTGTGCTCGAGTGTCAGGACCTCTAGGCGACACAGGCTACTCAACGTCTCTGCTTGCAGCTGCTGGATCAGGTTATATCCCATGTGAAGGTGGCGTAACGTTTCATTAAATTTGTCGAAATAACTGTCTGGTATACTATGTAATCTGTTATGAGAAATATCAAACGTCTTGATATGCGACATCGAACCATTTATTGCAGTGTGGAGGGAAGAAATTATGTTTCTTGAAATATTTATGTTAATTGTTACCAATTCACTAGCCACATTCGTAAACATTTTTAACGAGAAATATTTAAGTCTATTATTTTGCAAGTCGAGGCGTGCTAGATTAGGAAGGTCGCAGAAAGCTCTTTCCTCTACTGAAGTTAGATGGTTATCGGACAAGATTATCGTACTGATACTGGACAAATTATAAAATCCAGCTGCCTTGATGAGTTGTATTCTGTTGGCAGTCAGAACGAGAGTTTGTAGGCAGGGCAATGATGAAAATGTTCCAGGGTCGATATCACTTAAGACATTGTAAGAAAGCCGTATGTCTCGGAGGTGAGCGAAAGTGCCCGCACTAAACATATCGGGAGGAAGATGTACTAAGCGATTAGACTCAAGATTTAAGTACTCCAGCTTTCGAAAACTGCGTAGGGCAGTTGGAGAAACTGTCCTAAAGTTGTTGTTATCGAGCGCCAACCAAGTCAATGATTTTAAAGGCTTAAGAAAGTTTTCTGGGAAGTCTTCAGTGAATAAACCAAAGCTAATTTCGAGACTCTCGAGTGTATTGGATATATCTGAAAGTGCTTCCGGGTCGAGATCACGTAAGAAGTTGAACGAGAGGCTGAGTTCTCGAAGCACAGGAGTCTGGCGGAAAACACGAGGGCCTAATGCAACTATTCTGTTGCTGCACAGCAAAAGAGTCTCAAGAGATATGCCGAAACCAAAAAAGTCCTTGGCTTCGATGCCATAGATTTGATTGTATGCTACATTTAAGTGCGACAACTTTCTACATTTTTCTAGAGCTTTCTGAGGTATGCTGTTGATGCGGTTGCTGGAAAGAGACAAGGCTCTCAGGGTCACACAAATACTATCGAACACATCATCTTCTATATCACTTATATTATTGGACGGGATGTAAAGGTATTTGAGTTGTTTTAGTCGTCCCAAGGCTCTAGGGATCTCTCGAAGGTTATTGTCCTCAAGGTTTATATATTCCAGTGTGTGCTCCAGCCCCTCAAAAGATGTATTGTGGATGTACATGAGCATATTATTTGCTAGATTAACCCGAACACAGTTCATTCTGCTGAAAGCCTGGGCTGGTAGCGAGTCTAGATAATTCAAGTCCAAGCTCAGATCTCGCACTTTAACCGTGTTGTTAAACATTTTGGAAGGCAAGAGTTTCAAGGCATTGTCACCAAGGTCCAACTTCTCAAAGGACTTCACGTGCTTGGAGGCGTAGACAGAAAACACTTTTATGCAATTTCCTCTCAGGTTGAGCCAAGAGAGACATTGCAGTTCATCCAACAACTTTGCAGGAAAATGCGTGATGAGATTCTGCGAGGCACTTAGAATCTCCAGAGACACTGGCAACACCTTAGGATCCAGACTAGACAACATGTTGCCGTCCAGGTTCAACAAGGTGATGGATCGACAGCTGAACAGAGATTCACAGGAAATGTCATCTGTTGTAGCGGTGTCTCCTGTCTCCTGAGGAGTTTGGTCACGATGAGACAGCTCTGTCAAATCATTTTCCCCCAGGTAAACATTCGTCAGTGTGTCTTTGAGAGAACACCAACTGCTTTCTACAGGACCTTCAAGAGATGCGATCTGGTTACTAGAACAAACATTGAGAGATAATATTAGACAGTGAAAGGGAACTGCTTCACAAGAGCATAAAACATTTAAATGTCTTATTTTAGTAAAACATTCTAAAATAATAACTTATTGATGACACTACCTTAAAAGCTATACAATACAAGCACTGTTAATAAATTTTAAATAAAAAATTTAAGGGCTATAAAATTAAAATTTTATTAAACGATTAGAAATTTTCTTTGGTATGTGAAGTGTTTTCCTCGCATATCCTATATACTGACTTCGTAAGGAACAGAATCAAACTTGATCAGTAACTAGCGAGAACATAAAATTCTTTAGAAAGAATAATCTGCACGAAAATATCCCTACTTCCCAAGTAGCTAAAGCCAGTTGGCCCACATGGGAAAATATGATTGCAAACGAGCAGCCTCCGATTCCGCGAAGCCAACTGTAACCCAAGCATGCCGGCACCATCAGTGAGCCATAAGTGGCAGCAATAGCCCACTGGTTTACTGCTGCCACATATGGCCCACTGGCTTACTGCTGCCACTTATGGCCCACTGACCTACTGCTTTCACTTATGGCCCACTGGCTTACTGCTGCCACTTATGGCCCACTGGCTTACTGCTGCCACTTATGGCCCAATGGTTTACTGCTGCCACTTATGGCCCACTGGCTTACTGCTGCCACTTATGGCCCACTGGCTTACTGCTGCCACTTATGGCCCACTGGCTTACTGCTGCCACTTATGGCCCACTGGCTTACTGCTGCCACTTATGGCCCACTGGCTTACTGCTGCCACTTATGGCCCACTGGCTTACTGCTGCCACTTATGGCCCACTGGCTTACTGCTGCCACTTATGGCCCACTGGCTTACTGCTGCCACTTATGGCCCACTGGCTTACTGCTGCCACTTATGGCCCACTGGCTTACTGCTGCCACTTATGGCCCACTGGCTTACTGCTGCCACTTATGGCCCACTGGCTTACTGCTGCCACTTATGGCCCACTGGCTTACTGCTGCCACTTATGGCCCACTGGTTTACTGCTGCCACTTATGGCCCACTGGCTTACTGCTGCCACTTATGGCCCATTGGCCAACTGCTTCCACTTATGGCCCACTGGCTTACTGTTGCCACTTATGGCCCACTGGACTACTGCTTCCACTTATGGTCCACTGGCTTACTGATTCCACTTATGGCCCACTGGCTTACTGCTTCCACTAATTGCCCACTGGCTTACTGCTGCCACTTATGGCCCACTGGCTTACTGCTACCACTTATGGCCCACTGGCTTTCTGCTGCCGGCCGGCCGTAAGTTAACCTTACCCAAACGTTTGCAAGGCCTTGTAGCCCAACTAGTGACCACTTGTAGCACAACTGTTTGCCACTTAAGAGCCAAGCTATTGGCCAATTGTGGCCCATCTTAAAGTAGCTTGACGCGCATTTTTTTTAACACAAAATAATTAAGTTTCACCTAAATAAGAACAATTCGTTTTACATATCGAACTGCCTCTCTCAAAGTTTGTGTTAACATTTGGTTGGATAAAACCTTTATATTGCGTGGACCTAACCAGGTTTTCGTTAGGAACCAATTGGAGCCGAACTGATGATCCGCGAAGAGAAATCACTTACTAAGAACCAGAAATCACGTTGACAGACTCGGTGGCTGGGCTACCACGTGCCGTTGACGTACAAACCTCCAGGCAGCCGTAGTGAATCTGGACACTCAGGCACAGAGGTGAGGCTGTTGAGCCAGGAACTCCGCACCACCTCATCATGTCATGTTAGGTTACATTTTTTTGCATGTAATGTCATTGGTGAGTGACATTTCTTGAAAAGTATCAGGTCACCTAATAAAGTATTCTGTTAGGCATAGCTGATTTTACAGAATGACCACTTCTGATAGGAACCTTCGAAATAATCCGATACTTTTGACCGCATGTATTTTGATGGACACGGTGGCACACTTCCGCTAAAGTTGGAAGCGACGTGGGGAAATTAGTTTCTTGTGTGAACATGTTATTATAAGTACAAGGTTAAATTTTTTAACATTGCATTTATTTGACTTAGCCCGTTTGTTTTATGCACCTGACAGTAAGGTTTGTTATACTACTACGACTTTGAACATGTTCACCGTTTCATTAGATCGACACAAGAATAAAGTTATGGGGTTCATGGCGATACAAATTTTACGTCTGGAGAAAGGATATAACGTGGGCAGAAAAATAGATCCTAAGAAAAGCTTTCACGAGTACTTATCCGCGAACAGCCTACACTGTATTGATCTATTGTTTTGAAATAATACGATGGCGTGACAGTTTATCCTAAATATATACATTCTCCAAACTCCACTTACGGATGAAAGGATATCGCGAAGGCTATACTCTACTCATGAATTGGTGGTTTAAATCAGTAGAGTTATTTGACTGATTCTTCAGTTAATGAGCGGTTATCTACCGGCATATCAGTGGAAAGCGCTGAGGGTTTACTGTTAGATTAAGAATCAGTAAGAATCACTATGTTATCAGTGAATACCAGTAATTAAACTTATCAGTGGAATTTGACTGACTGAAGTGGGGCTGTTTCAAAAGAGCTGCAGTGAAGTTCGTTGATTGTAGTACTCGCTGTTTCGAAGTTAGAGAGCGCAGAGTGATAGCTAGAGCGTGGTCGTGGGAGGAGAACAAGCAGGCGAGACAAGCAGGCACAGAGGAGGCCCAGTCCCCGGCGAAGTAATCAAGCTGTGAGTCACGTAGCTATTACTTAGGAACTGGGACTGGTGCTAAGCCGAGCACGTGCCCCGGCGCCTTTATCCGGCGTCAGAGAACAAACAGAACGGTTGTAAGGACGAGGGGCGAGGATGGGCTGTGTTGCTATTGAGCCTTAGCGGCCACCGGCGGATGGGGCCCGCATGTCCGTCTGCAGCAGGCTGAGTTCTTAGCAGCGCCTTTCCACGCTCCACTACCCAAAACCGCCCCTCGCTCCCTCGCTGCTATTAACTATCGATCACAGGTCAGGAGAGTCACTAGGGGCGGCGATTACAGCAATCACTCCCTCCCCCTTCCATCCGAGAGACAGTAGCTACTTTTGGATAATCACAGCGGTGTATTGCCGGACGGGAAAGTCAGCAGGTCTTGCACCAGGAAATTATTTCTAGGTGGAATATTAATTTTGATAATTTCAACGTTGGGCTAACTGAATAAAACGTTGAAATTTACCGACTATATTTACAGATATATTTCACATTTTTAGCTAAAAAAAAAATTATTTGGTGTCAGGGTAACGCACGCAATTTTGTCACGAAATAACCTTAGTTACTGCTAAATTTTAGTCTTTGAAGTAAAAAATTTCTTGGAGAAGAAACCTTTGGACCCCTATTTTATAGGTAGTCGTTTGCATATCTCTAATTTTGATAATCTTTTCTCACCCACACCAACCCCATACAAAATAAATATTCCATGTAAATACTTAACATTCTAAATAAAGCACTAATACTCGATAATATTCTTAATTTGAGTTACACCACCCCACTCCTACCACCATTTACTAACCAGTCATTCCCCTGCATTAGGACAAGAACGTGAGCCAGGTTGTCAGTTCGCACGTCATGCACGAGTGTTTTTTAGGCTGCCTACCTCCCAGGCAACAAAAATTTTGCTTTCCACTAAACGTTTGATTCACGAGGTAATGGTGCTTATTAGCGGACACTACCAAGATGACCTCTTTTATTGATTTTTATATGCTGATTACTAACGTTTCAAGCAGGGGGTTTACACAGTTCTAAGCAATAGGGGGGTGCCAACCCCAATGGAGGTGTGTACTCTTCGTAACATTGTTTTCTGTGGTTACCTCCCTCGTACCCGTTTGCCTTGACGCTATTGTAGGTTGCTTAATCGTAAGTAATATCCAATTTATTGTTGCGTATCACATTCACACTCTCCATTTTCAGGAGCGTCTACCATCTTCCAAAGTCACTGTAGACACTACTTCGTATATTTGTTTACTTATGAATTTTTCCTAAGAAATCCGCTCACGTAGAGTTAGCATACATAAACGACTCACCATGCATTTATGAATATAAATATTATAACTGTGAATTTACTAAATAAAACATAGCAGAACAGAGTGTATTAAAAATAAAGCAGAAACAGCAATACGAAAAAAATTCAACAAGCAAAATATTTAATCACGGATAGAAATAATACTGTCTAAAAAAAACACACCCCACACAAAAAATAATACACTAATAAATTACGATAAATATAACCAATTCGTTAACTGCACAAATCAGAGGATAACCCTCAACTATCGACATAGAACGCAACATCGGTACATCTGCGAAATAAAAAGCGAAATAAATAAGGGCCGAGACTAATAGTCCAGTCGGAGACACGCCACACTCAAAGAAGACATGAATACAAGAAACAACGGATAACAAGTAGACGGAAAACAACATAATCGCAGACGGCAAAAGGTCTTGAAAGCTGGCACCTGCTCCCGTATTCAGTTAATGCAACACTGAGATATGCCTTAGTGAGCCAGCAGACAGCTCAGCCTCAGCATACGCTCATTCTTTCCAAGGACGAACGCATATCGCTCGTGGACTTCGTATATTAGTAATAGGGCGTGTGTCATGTTGGTAGTTTCTGTGTGTTGTTCACTGAACATGAGAGACTAACATTAATATGAGATAAACCTATTCATTACTGTTTGTCTTCTTTTCTCATTACGTCTTATCCATATAAAGGAGTCATGCAATTTTTTTCCTAACATTGAACTGAATGAAATAGAAGAAAAGGTTAAGCTGATGGTGTTTCAACAAGCCTTCCCCGTGCAATATTCAGAACTTCAGAAGGAAGTCGAGTTCCCAGTAATTAAGATCCTTTATATACATGTTAACTTCAAGTCAACCGCTTTCAGAAGAGCGCCATAAAATTAAAGCGTTGAAAACACCGTAGAAAGTATTTTATTTGATGGAAAGTAATATTCACTGTTAAGTCCAGCCATCGACATAATACGCCAAATTTCACTTGTTACAAGGTGAATTACAAAGAATGATATTAATATACGGTGAATGTTTTTTAACTGCGTAACACCGCAATGATTGTCTTTCTATTTGCATTAAATTTCTCCCTTTATTACTTGGCTCTGTAAGGGTGTACGTCTGGCGAAAGTGCATTATTAATACTCCAGAGAGCTTCTTTATTTAAAAGTAGTAAGGATGATCAGCTTGAAATTAACGTATTACATTACAAATAAAATGCTGCAAAAAATGGTTGCCTGTAAAGTCGGTTTTACGGGCGAAGATTTTACGTGACAACGTAGTGCTGCGCGCGCGGCAGACCGATCATAGTTGAGTGGGAGAGAGACGCAAGGCATTCGGCGGGCCTCTCTCTTGTTCGGTGACTCATCGTAACGTTACCGAGCGTTACACTTTTTCATAAGTGACTCCCAGCCGCAACCTAATTTAAGACGTTGTCACGTCAAAAACACAATATCTGTCACTGCAACGAATATTCATTAAACATATTTTTTTAGTAATGCGAGAGCGTCTTTATTTATCAAGCGCGTTATTAATTTCCTTGTGGTTCGTCTAATTACATTTATTAATTGTAAAACTGCGACGCTAGCTCCACCGCGTCGTTCGTCTTTGGAATTGCTTCCATGCAAGGTGGCTTTCTCCTTGGCCGGCTCGGCTCCCCTCCTGTTTCCTCCCCTCATTTCCCTCCCTTGATTACCCCTCCTCGGTGACTCATCGTAACGTTACCGAGCGTTACACTTTTTCATAAGTGACTCCCAGCCCAACCTAATTTAAGACGTTGTCACGTCAAAATATACAGTCGCTCACTCTTGCACGATTTACAGGAAAACACACAATTGGGAAATTAGAGTCGTATCATTGAAGACTTTTGAAATAAAATTATGAAGAGTACCCAACTTCTAGTAAATACGAACATTACTTGTTTTCAAACTGCGAAAAGCAAACTAGTTTTATATTAATCTTCTAATGGCTACGACAGAAAATGTCAACATTCTTCTCTTTATAAATGATAATTAAGCCTGTTTTTTGTACATACAAGAAAAATAAACAATGATATGAAAGGAAATGCAGTAATGTTTCTAGTTTCTTTACAGTGGTATATGTTCGCACTCCACGTCAGGTGAAATATTGAACCTGCACTGAGGTGTAACCGTTAGTGTGAGAGACGACAGGTACCTGTGCAGGCTGAGCCAGTAGAGGGACTTGAGCGCACGCAGGGACTCGAAGGGGACTTCACTCAGCTGGTTGTAGCTCAGGTCCAGAGACTTAAGCGCCGACGACGACGAGCTGGAACCAAACATCGCAGGCCATTAACACAAGCGTCTCTACGTAACAGCAACTGGATAAAGACACATTGAAATACAAGAGAAACTACGTTAGAAGGCGTTTCGTTCAGCTTACAGTGTAAGTTCTTTGAGGGGAGAGTTGCAGAAAATATAAACAATTATGATTTAGTAGCTGCGCTGTCAGTATAATTTTTCTATTGATTCTATTTTCTTCCATTTCAATTTATACCAAAAAATTGTATGTGAATATTATGGAAGTCGCGTGAGTATAAAATAAGACACTTTATTTATCCTCTCATTTACAGACATAGTTTTTGCTCACAGAGCCAAAATCAAGATGAATAATATTTAACACTCCACCCGGCGATTCTTCGCTTGGATAGCAACATATTTAGTCACTTGCACAAAAAAAAGTATCAAATTGTAAAGAAAAATTACAATTTCAACATTCAGTCAAATTTTTTTAAATATATGTAGTATAGCGTTTTAGTCATGTGTAAACATGTCTAGCTAGTATTCAGGAGATCCCTGTTTTACAAAACGTTGCCTGTATAAGAATGGATTCCTTTAATGTTGCAAACGCCTGTATGTGTGTTTATATTCTCTTAGCGTGTTCATCTCCATTTTAGTTGCAAGACATAATTCAATAAATATTCCTCAGCTCGAAAGACTAATTTACTCATTTCGCTCTTTTCCTTCGCAGTTGTTTTCATTTTTGTAGTTTTCACTATTTTACCATTATTGTAAAGTAGGTATTTATTATTTTCAGAACTGAAATTAGTATTTTCGATTTCATAGTCTTCTGGTATGTATAAGATATTAACATTTTAATTTCAATATTAAGTTACTCACTGCATTATTTCACCCTTTCGAGCAGATTTTTATATCATCCTTTCCCTTAAAAATTCACCACTCTTATCTCTATAGACACCCTGTATTTCTGTTAGGGAATACGAAGCAGTTTTCTCGGATACTAGTTACGTAACCGGAATAAATTGTACACTCACTTCCATAAAACTTTACGCAACCTGTAAATGCAATCCACTAACCATGAAATATATTACATACTCACATAAATTTATGAAATTAAAAAAGCATGCTACTGCAAGGTTGTATGCACTTATCGTTGTACGAAGGTGCTGCCATCGTTCTTTGCATGACATATACGAAGTCCTTACTACAGCGCATATTATGTGACGTCCACGATATTTGACACGCGTTTCTTGTGAGCGATAGACACGTCGATAAGACGAGGAACAACTGACTGAGTTTGAGAGATCCTGAATGTTATATGTCTACGAGAAACATGGCGAATGGCGCCTCGAATTGCCAATCGTTTGGGCCATGCACAAATACTTGAAAGGGAGAGAGAGAAATAATTGTGGTGTCACCATTTTTAGCAGCCATTAAATGTATTAAACATTTATGATTAAAATTTCTTCTCTGACAAGGCGTAGTATACCACTCGATGACTGCGTGACTGTAATATAAATGGAGAACCTTCGTTAGTTAACCACGTGCAGTGAATGGGTGTTACTTATTGAATACCTGCTGTCAATGACTACAGATCCATTAGTTGTACATATCAAACAACAATAATCCCTAAAATATCATTAAATAATTTTTAATATTTCAAGCATTTGTAATGGCGAAAAATCTCTAAATATTATAAAACAAAGTCGCTTATCCGCGTCTGTCTGTGTATTCGCTTAGTACTTCTAAACTACTTGAGTGATTTTGATGCGGTTTTCAACGTCATTTAGGGAATTTCTTGAGGAAGGTTTCGGTGTATAATTAATGTATACTTAATGTAAGGACAGTAGAAAAATGTCAAACCGTTTGTAATCAAGTCGTAAAAAACAGTTTTTAGGGCGCTTACATGGCTTGCGCTGACTAAACCATAAGATATACATCAAATTAATGTACTACAGCATTGAAGCTCTGAAAAAGGTCTACATAAAAGTATGTGATAGTATTTGTTTATCTTTTAAGGATTACCCACAGTAACCATTTTTGTCTTTCAAAGTATCGCTGTAAAAACTAAATTGTTACCGGGCGAAGCCGGGCCGGTACGCTAGTATATAATAAATCCAAATTGGTTTTGAACAATTATTTTGGGACAGCGGGCATATGAAGGTACCCATTCATGGAGGAATGGTTACGGCCTCACGCTAGACAACAAAAAGAGGGACGTACGTTTGATTGACAGACAGGTACACACAGAGCCCAGTTACTTCCTTGTTTACTGTCCAGTAACGTGTGGTAGCCCTACTTAAACACCGTGTCTCTATCACTAACATTTACACATGCCTAGCAGACACACATGTGCGATCTCGATTAGAGATCTGCCACTAACACCAAAATATCTTCGTCTTCGTTTTCAGTATCGTTAGCAGAGAAACATGGAAATCTACAAACTGGCGTTTGGGAATAATTATACTTTAATTCGGCAATATATAACCAACATGCTTAATTTTGGAAAACTGAAGGTGAGTTCTACAATACCTGCCTCAACACAACAGCATAAGTTGCCTACTGTTAGCTCACCCCAAAAATACATTGTAAAGATGTTCTATATTGTTTTCTTTGGAAAATAGTGGCCAATATTATTTTTTTACACTACGAATGGATTAAATCATATTTTACGAAACGTTAATGGGGCCACGTGGTGGTGTGGTTAGACTGCTCGCCTCCTACCTTGGCGAACCAAGTTATATTCCCGGTGGGGTTTCTCCCAGATTTTCGCATGTGGGAATCGTGCCGGACGATGCCGCTGGTTGACGGGTTTTCTCGGGTATCTCCTGGTTTCCTCGCCCCTTCATTCCGGCGCTGCTTCATACTCACCTCGCTTCACCCTCATTGGCTCTCAAGACCTTGGTGTTAAGAGCCGCCCAAATCTCTTCACTCACTCACGAAACGTTAGTGCGGAATGTTTAGAACTAATGTTGAAATTCAACAAACGATTACTGTAGACTTCAAGTTTATTACAAACATGAAGCTACATAACCAATTTTGTATATTTCATAACAAATTCATTGTAAATATACAATAAATCTGTTGCAGAATTACGAGAAAGTCTTAGGAAACTTCATTATTGTGTGTAAAAATCGCAACACCAAGATGGCTCGATTTAATCCAAATTCGGAGGATGTGGAGAACAATGTACGATTGCAGAGAGATGGCGTGCATGTAGGCCCAGCAGTACACTCTCTTGTGTGACTGGAAAGGTCCCTGTTATGCGAAACTCAGTCAGTGAAGAGCCGTTAAACGAAGTGAAAGCAAGTGCCAGTATGCCTCGTCGACGTGAAAGGGCGCCATATTGTCATGTGAGTGAGTTCGAACGGGGCAGAATGATCGGCCTCCGGGAAACGGGCTTGTCATACCGTGACATTTCGGCTCGTACAAGGCATGCTGCTACAACAGTGAAGCGTGTGTGGAACCAGTGGATAGAAGAGGGTCGTACGCAGCGACGAATGGGCACTGAACCACGCAATGTGACCACAGCACGGGATGACCGCCATCTTGTCACATGGCCGTAACGGACAATACAACCTCGTCCACAGTGTTGGCTCGACACTAGAGCACTGTAACGGGTGTGGACCTGTCTGCATCCGAAGTTTGACGCCGACTGCTGCAGGATGGACTGGTGGCACGCATGCTATTGCGTTGGCTTCCATTGTCCAGAAACCACAAACGCCTCAGACTACAATGGGCACATATACACCGTCGCTGGCGTGCTGAGGAGCAAAATTGAGTGTTTTTGGACAAGTCCCGCTTCAACCTGTCCTACAGTGATGGCCACATATGTGTTAGATGCTACTGTGGCGACTGCAATCTGGCAGCCTGCATTGTGGAGTGGCATAGTGGACAAAGGCCAAGTGTGATGGTCTGGGGTGCCATTGGATACAACATGCGAGCTCGACTCCTATGTATTGAGGGTAATCTGAATAGCAACCACTACATCAGGTAGGTTTTAGAGCCCGAGCGACTCCACATGCCATATTTCAGCAGGACATTGCCTGGTCACATGTGGCGAGGAACATGCAAGCCTTCTTCAATGAGGCGGGTGCCACTTCTTCTATGGCCTGCACATTCGCCTGACATGTCACCAATCGAACATGTCTGGGATGTGGTTGGTCGGCGACTTGTTCGTTACGGTCCTCCAGCATCCACTGTGTATGCTTTGTGGATTCACATATAAACCACGAGAAGGGAGATTCCCCAGGAAAATGCACAGGTCCTCTTTGATTCCATGCCACAATGTTTAGGGGCTCTGATTGCAGTACGTGGGGGCTTCGCACCATACTGAATTCTCAAGAACAGAGATAATGTACAGTTCTGTAATACTAAACAATTGTGAATTGTTATGTATCTAATGTGTGGTATAAAGTTCATTTCAATCACATGTACCCTTCATGGTGTTGCATTTTTCACAAATGTTAGTGTAGTTTCCATATAATTTGTTGTAAAGTTTACGCAATATTTGCACTACGTAGTGTAATGCACGAGTATCTAAGTCACATTTCAACACCTCTGTAGTATGCCCCATCACTTGGTTTGTCGCCCACCGAACACTTGTGAGAGCAGATGGGGCACCAGCTTCGTCAGTTGAAGTGTGGCTATTTGGAACACATTTTGATACAAATGCGTGCAAATCTAGTGCAAGATATCATACGGTGTTTAATCGCTCCCATGTCTGACTGTATCGAAGCACGTATCGAGGTCGGAGATGTGCCGACGAGGTGACATAGGTCGCCATGTTCTGTGGTGCAGGTGTCTCAAACATTTCCCTGCTGCAGTCGTAAAGTGATCATTAAAATTTTTGTTTGTACTGACGCATAACACATATTGTAAGTAGAAGCATCGCTGACACCCCCGCCATCTTATCCCCCGCGAGCGCCCTCAGTTAGGCACATGCTGCGAGACACGTGTCGCTCGGCCAGGTCGACCCAAGAGGACAGACAGGTAATTCACGCATGTCGAGGTTATGCCGAGGTAGGCGAGCAATTTTCTCCCACGAGGGAATTAAGGACACATGCATACGTGAGGTACACAAGAAAGGACTGACAGGGTTTGGCAGGTATGCCACAGGTCCCCTCCATTCCCTAGCAAAACACAGGAGAACATGGACACGTGCCGCGAAAATGCCGATGTAAGCTAAAGTTGCACCAACACAATGCTAGTTAGATGCGGGAGAGGAGCTGACAATTTGGCCGTAGGGCCGCAGGTCACCCCCTCCCCCACCCTCAATGAAAGAGACGTGTGTAGATCTGGGGTGTCACTGGGAGGGGAGTTAAGAGTCCTGACAGGTGGAGGAAGTAGTTAATTGTTCGACGCCCCCCGCCCCGAGGAGACCTGTGGAAAAACACTGATGGAGTTGACACGTGGAGGATGCCGAAAGACGGGTGTTAAGTAGGCCTGACAGGTATAGGACGGGATCAGTCGGATCGGGAGATCAGTTGGAATCAGTCATCATGCTGAAAGGTGTACGATGGGTGGGGGGTTCGCCAGAGCCCCATGTCGAGATCAGTTGTATCACCACACCGAGATGCGAGGCAGTCAGGTGAGTCAGTCAACCGAGGCCGGGGTTCGAACCCCGGCAGAGTCAGTGATGTAGAGTCAGTTGTAACCCGCGCCGAGAGGCGACAAACAGGAGCACCATGCTGAGATGCGAGATTAGTCAGCCGTGTGACGGGAATAGAACAGTTGTATCACCAAGTCGGGACGCGAAGCGCGAGACCAAGCCAGGGAGTCGAGTGGCGGACCCATAACAAGGGGCGTCACCCCGAGAGGAAGTAGACGGCGGCGGATACCGACGGTCAGGTGGGGTCTTGCCAGGAGCATCACATCGGACCCAAAGTGCTGTACTGAGAACGGGAGTCGAGTGTTAGCCTGAACGAAGGGAACCATGCCGAGAGAAGAGTCAGTCAGTTGTATCGTGGAGTCAGCCAGTCGTGGTGAGCCGACAACAAGAACAAGCCAACCGAGAGCCTGTAAAAGGGGTGACCAACTCACCAGATCTCATCCTACCGCCGGAACACCCAGAACTACCAATACAGATAAGTACTAGTGTCGTCGCTCAGGGACATGTCCCGATGCCTAGTGTCCGCCAAGATGTCGGAAACAGTTAGCACGAGTATGTTAATTAGGCCATAAGGCTCCCAACTCGCATGGTACCACCTCGGGATTGTATCTGTATATTTATTTTGAGACAATATAACCAAGCAGTAAATTGAAACACCAAGGGACTACAGTTATTGTTTACTACCACTATTCAACATCCAAGGCGCCCATAGTCTGCGCCAGAGAGGTAACTCGGACCCTATGAACCATCCATTATCCAACCGAGGGNAGCTTCAGTACTGTGAAACTAATAAAAATTTTTTTTTAATGCAAGTCTCTACTTGGTGCGAAATTACTATAGCAATGAGTAAATTAACGTTTTTAGAAAACATGTGGACATAAATATAACAGAATGAGTGTGCACAAAGGCGAACCTCCATATCTATGTTTTGCTTTCGAAGCGAAATAAAACAACAATTGCAAAATAATATTTTTAAGGTGTTTTTTATCACAATACGTTTTCTCATTTAATGAATTCCGTAGATGTTGTAGTACATAACATTAACACATTAAAATTTTTTTCATTCTGTTTTTCACTTTAATGACCGCCCGTCTATCAGTGAGTTACATGAATCCCTTTATATCAATATTTACATTTGTGGTTACATTAAATTTTTCTATAACATCTAGCATAGCAATAAGATAAATTTTTTTAAATTAAAAATATACTATCATAATTGATTTTTAAATTATTTAAGTAAGTATATTTAAGTTCAATATTTTCACATGCAACAAAAGTAGCACTTTTGTGACAGTTTGGTAATGTGTCACCAACTTCCTTAAAGAGCTGTTCAAGTTGTACCGGCGGATGCAGTGGTATTTTGGAAGCAACTTTACTTGCACCAGAGACAGTTGCGGACGAAGGAAGCAGAGGCTGGGGAAGTGCAGGGACGTATTGTTTTTAAACTCCCCCCAGTGGCGTGGCCACAGCGTTACAGAGGCCGCTCGCCGAGGGCAAATGGAGACTATTAGTCACGGGAGAAGTGTATGGACGAGGAGCGCGGGATCGAAGCTCGCTGCGGGGAGAGTGGACGTACCACTTGGCTGGCCTCCAGGGCGGGCGAGGTTCCAGCTACGACCGCACTCACCGGATCACTACCTCCCTCCTTCCCCTACAAACTACACGGCACTCTAGCTCTGGACACGCCACTGCCCGCCGATCTCGCGACAGCGAGCTGAGGTGGTGTCGCTGAAGCGCTGCTGAAGTTACACTGCCTGGATATTCCCCCGCCTCATGCGGACAAAGCTTAACTAAGTGTAGAACATTACACCAAAGGGACTAAGCACAGCATTCGTGCGTATTCAGTGTAATCATATTTTGCATAAGGACTATTTCTGTCTTGGCATTAACAACATTTACATTTTCTCACTCTTTTATTCACATTAATTATAAATGAAATATTACACTTTAGAGAGAATACAATTAAAATTTCAATTTAACTCAACATTAGGTACTTATATGTTAACAATATTGTAAAACACCTAAGAAACACAACATATTTAGGAAACAACCAAAAACTTCTTACATGGGGAGATTTTTTTAAGGCTTGTTTCAAAAAGTGTGAAGAAATCGCTAATAGACTATAAATAGTAATTTATTCTGATTTATAATTAAGTGCACTGGCGTGGAATTAAGTGAAGTTCATTGGCGCGCATTTCACTAATTCGCCAGTAGACAACAAACAGCTCATTAACTGAAGATTCAGTAAATTAATTATGCTGATTGAAATCTCTGATTGAGGTTTAGAGTGTACTTACATAAAGGTTTTCCCGTAAGTAATGTATAACCCTTAAACAGTTAATAGGCCAGGTCTTGCCCAAATAGAATATAGCAATTTGACCTTAGTAAAAGTGGCTTCGTTTTGACGATATTGCCACGTGTTTGGAATAGCTACAAACCTCTACCTGTATTCGGTGTTTTATGAGCCTCTGCTATAAATGGACAGATACTGTTATTTTGTCATTTGAAGCATATTACCGAATAGTTATGCTATTGAAGTGTAATGGCAGTTCTGCGGCAAAGATAATGCTTCCTGTAGAAAGTAATGTATTATTTACGTATTGTATTTTACTAACTCTCTTTGCGTAGTTTTATCATCGTTTAGCGTAAACAACATGTATACCTAACAGGAGTATTATCATGAAAACAGGCCCATTCAGTAGAGAATCTACAAAGGTACAATACGAGAGATACATTCTTTGAGAAATAACAATATTGCTGCCTGGGCTCGACTTACGAAATAGTGGGCTGTATAACATTTTAGCGAACCATAACTGCATCCGACAGCGAATTACCGCGGTAGCCGACGGGAACAACTGGCTATCAAAAAGATAGCGCCAACTCAAGCATAACTGCAGTTGAGAGAGCCATCAACCTGGCCATCAACCTGGCCTAAACATACTGCCCCCTTGAAGTTCAACGTAGCACAAAACTGTGTGTAGTTCATCATAAAACTAAATAAACTTTTACAACATGTACAACTTTCAAGGTGAATTAGCTGCACCAATGATTATCACTGTAACCTGTTTGCGGGAGTTGAGGTGAGGTTTGGGAGCATTTGTGAACTGCCAAATGTAAGATAGTAATTTGAAGTCAGTGCAGAAATGTCTTTAGGGTCACCTGACATGGGGCACCAGGGTAGTGAACTCAATGAGAGTAATTTGGAGGGGCCGCGGTTGCTGAGCGGCTAGACTGCTCGCCTCCCACCAATGCGAACCAGGTTAAATTCCTGGCTAGGTCACTCCCGGGTTTTCGAAAATGGGAATCGTGCCGGACGATGCCGTTGGTTGGCGGGTTTTCTTGGGGATCTCACTTTTTCCCCGCCCTTTCTGGCACTGCTCCATTCGCACCTCATTTAACCCTCACCGGCTCTCAAGACATGGTTGTTAAGAGCCACCCAAATCTCTCAACTCAACAACTAACTTGGACCATTACAGTGCATGGTTCCTCATAGAGTTGTAGATGTACTACTTTGGAAAGAGGTGATTTCACACTTTTAATTCCTGCCTCTCACAGTCCATCGAAATGACGGCCAGTAGGTGGGTTGGAGCACCATCTCGTCATTCCAGCAGCCAAGTTTTCCACAAATATCTTGTTGGTGTCTCCTTGAGAGAGAAATTCTCCAAGTGATTTCAATTATCGATCTGCTACAATGCATTTAGTGGCCCAATTACTATATAAATGTGCATAATATCGTGTAATGAAGCATCGAATAGTGGCGATGATTGCATCTATAGAATGATCAGACCCAAGTTCCATCTGTATCGCCTTGGCGGAGAAACATCTATTTAGAGGAAATTAAGCTTATTAATAACTTTTTTTTCTGTTTTATAGAACTATGGAAATTTAGGTACTCTGCTGGAAAATGTTTTTACAAGGAGTGGTCACCTTCTGGTACCTTTAGGGGAGACCGGGGCTAGTTGCAACAGGGTTGGTTGCAACGCTGCTCATAGCCACTCACTCTTCGATGCCAAAGTGATGCCACTCGTCAGTGTAGTGGTACTAAGTGGCAGCCATCTTGTACCAAACTCCCGTGTGCGTCAACAGACCTGCTCGAAGCGCACAGAGGAATAACCTCTTTTCATACATAAAAGTAATTTGTGCAATGTTCAACTAAAGTTGTTGTGGTTTTTATTGGTTTGAGGTAATTAATACAACCTTTTTTGTAACGAATAGCGCAAACCTTCATACTTATTTGTGTTGTATAGCGATAACGTATCTACAACGGTAGGAGTCGAAAGTTCTGTTCAAATGCTGCAAGTATTTGTACAAGTTGCAACAGTCTGTTGCAACTTGCACCAATTGTGTTGCAACTTGCCCCAAGTGCCTGTACTTATTATATTTTTTTTTGCATTTTAAAGAGTTGTATCGCCTAACGTATTACTGAATGTATGTCATATTACTCATATTACTTTATTACGTAAACAACACAATAATANGTTGTATCGCCTAACGTATTACTGAATGTATGTCATATTACTCATATTACTTTATTACGTAAACAACACAATAATAATTTTCTTTTAAAAATAGGTATGATAATGATGACACTACATTGTCAAAGGAAGCGGTGAATACCAACAAATTATCTATATAATTTCCTTCTCTTTCAGCGAAAATGCGGACGTACAAAAGGAAAACAGAAATAGGGAGGACTTCGCCAGATATAATGGAGACAGCATCAAAACTCGTCATGGAGAATTCTGATTCACGTGAGTATTCAGCCCGAAAATTGCAAGGGAATTTTATATACATTTCTCTACAGTATCACGATATATACAGAAACTTGAGAAAAGGAACTTATGCCAAATTAGAGAACAGTAAACAGCCAACCCTGTCAGCACTGGTAACCAGCAACCGCGTCGTGTTTTTACGGCAGAACAAGAAAGCCAATTGTGTGAATACATCAAGCGAAGTTGTGAAATTATGTTTGGCCTCGCATAAAGAGGCGAGTAAGCTTGCGTATGAATGTGGTGTATCATTTGGTGTAAATGTCCCGATTCATGGAAATCAAACAAGTGTACTGGTTCAGATTGGTTTACTGCTTTCAAGAAGTGCAGCCCAGAACTTTCCAATAGACAAGCTGAGTCTACAAGTCTGACAAGGTGCACTTCATTTAATAGCACAAATGTGTCCCTACTTTGCAAAAAACTTTCAGATGTGCTCAGCCGCGATAAAATCCCACCTTCACATATATTCAACGTGGATGAGATAGAAGTATCTACTGTTATGAAGCCTAGTGAAGTAATTGCAGTAAAAGGGATGAAACAAGTAGGACCTGTAACTTCAGCAGAAAGAGGTTAATTGATCACAGTAACAACTGCGATAAGCGCAATTGGAAATGCCTTATCACCCATGTTTATATTTCCTCGTAAAAAGTTCAGGGATCATTTCTTACGAGATGGGTTTGTAGGCTGCAGAAAAAAAAACTGCAACTAAATCTGGCTAGCTAGCTGAGGAAACCTTCTTGACGTTCATATAGCATTTCATTGAACATACTTCGCCATCATATGAGTTGGTCAGATTCTGACAGTCAGTGAGTGGCAATTTAACATATTCCAAACAAACAACGTGCCATTTACGAAACCTGTATCAACTGATGCATGAAAGAACGAAAATTAATATTACGTTGGCTATTCTGAGTGCACTGCCGGCGCACATCAGACAAGCAAGAAATACGCGGATAAGAATGAGTTCCTAGATTAATTAATACATTTAATTTTACGTGGTCATAAAACAGCGGATTTAGTGTTAGAAATTAAACTTCATGTTAAAGTATAAATGTATAGGTGTTCAAAATTAAAGGTTCATTAAAACGATCCATATCCAAACCAAACGCAATTTTAAAATTTTTTTTTCACNGATTTCCTTACGTGTTTGATATTAATTCCAAAAGCATACAGAAATATTGCATAATATTGTTGAATGATTTTTTCTAATAATTTGACGATATATATTTCAAATTCATGTCGTTCCGAGCCAGTAATAAAATAACAGTCAACGTTACAAAGATGCTACCTCTTGAGGAAAAAATGCGGCTCAGGCCATGCGCTGAAATGTTGTGCACGCCATCTGTGGGATTCTTTTCGAAGCAATACAAGTCAGAAGAGAATAGCGTTCGTTTGCTTCATATAATACATTTACGAACATATACCAATAGTTTTATTTTTCGTCAGCTCTGCATAATTTTTAAAGTAACATATATTTCGTGTACAGCGATTTTGAGTACTTGTAATTTATATTTGACTGGTAATCGTTCGTCTACGTAAATTATACGCCATATTGTTTTTGTACCATATTTCCTTGTTTCCGAACAAAGTGGGACACATGTGAATAGTTTTCTAACAATTATAACGTTATTCGACGTCACATATTTCCAGCTCGAATATATGAGCTATAATGTTCATACTGTGATAATAGCTACAACTATCATCTCGCAAATGTTAACCCAAATTCACTGCTTCGGAAAAATTAAAAAGTGTTAGCAAATATTTGATTTTTGCAAGGTTTTATATTTTTACTTTTATAACCTACTAATTTCTTTTTAGACAGAAGGCAGTTTGACATATCTATAGAGAGAAAATTATAAATGCTTAAATAATATTTTTTCTAATTCTCTTTGGAAACATTTACGAAAATTTGCCTCTTCATTTCGAGTGGAATAGTTAGGTATCTATGAGAATTTTTCTTATCGTTGAAAGAAAAGTCAATTTAGTTTTGTCAAAGAAATAAAGTGTCAAAATTCAATTCGAATTTGTCTTTTCGTTTCTGAAAATGTATTGAAGTCATGAGAGCGTTATTTTTTCAGCCATTTATCTGTAAGGGAATAGCGCATAGCCTAGCGCATTCAGAACCTCCACAGGGTAACCCGACCACGGTCTGTCTGTGCCAGTAATAGCTTTCCCGGGAATGGAAGTGTTACATCTCGCTTGTCTCAAGACAAATGCGAGTGCTTTGCCAATGTGAGAAGTGATAGCGACGCAGAGCAGCTGGTAACTGCTTTTCCGACTGGAAATCTATACAAGGGACGAACTAAAGATGTCGGTGCAGCGATGTGAATCCCAGTCCCACACAGGCTCGGGCGAAGCATGGAAATACTGAGAATTTACCCTCCAAGTCAGTGATTCCCAAAGTTCTATGAACCGCGACCCATTAAAAAATATGCCAAAGTTCAGGACCCACTTTAATGCCTTATGCGAGAAACGTAACGTTTCGCTGTTCCGTCATGTTCACGTTGTATTTATTACGTAGCGCAAGGAAGTGAAGGGTAGTGGGATTAATAAAATAATTTAAAAAGTTGAAGTATTAAAGAACAATTTTAATGAAAAATCTACATAATCAAACAGAATTATACAATGTGTTATATTAATAATTTAGTTTAAAAATAATTTTGGTTGTAATAAATCAGATTTCTCAATGCGAAGGATGCATTTGTTTTCTATTCACTGCGTACTCTGCGTAGTATTTGACGTCTGATTGGCAGTTGCATTGCATGTATGTAGGTTCTCAATTATATGCATATGTCTATGTATGAAATTATATTTTTTGGGGTCCACCAAATTTTAGTCTGTGACCCACCAGTGCAGTGGGTCGCGACCCATACTTTGAGAAATACTGCTCTAAGTTGTTAAATTTACATGATATTTATGAAAATTGAGTTTACTATCGATAACTTATCAAATCGAAATCCACTCAAATATATTTTTGCCAAATTTGGCACGTAAGTAATACTACGACTGGCCAGGTAAATGCAAGTAGTTGAACTTAATCAGACAATTAATTTAAAAATAGCGGCTATACAAGTATTTTAGGTTTCTTCAGCATAGCTACCAAACCGTTAGTCCAATTTAAAACAAATTTTGTACGCTGACAGTACCTATTACAAGCACAAAATAAGACTAAAAATGAAAACGTTTGCTCGCCATTTTGTAAGATAGCATTGCATGAATCAATGAAGTGTTTGTGTAATTGCTCGGGAAACAATTGGCAGATTCCTACCAAATATTGCAAGCAAGTATTACTGCGGTAGATAATGTTTACTGATACGTTTTAGGTATGTCAGGCACTTATTTTAAAATGGCGGCCATACAGCTATTTTATTTTTGTTCGTTATATCGTCGAACCATGTAATTATTTCCAAAAATTCTTTGTATGATGCCAGCTTATATTAACCCAATTAAATGTGTAGACGAAAATCGTATTTTGTCCGCTATTTTGTAAAATAGTATCACTTAACAGATTAAAATTATGTGATATCCGAAAAAACAACCGTTTTCTACCAAAGTTGGCAAACAATCAGCACTGTGGCAGATTACGTAATCTGATAAGTTATGAGATGGTCGGGCACACATATTTTCAAAATGGCGGCTATACAAACATTTAAGTTCCAAATTTTTATCTACGAAACTGCAAATAATTTCAACTCAACTTTGTATGTTTACAGCATCAGTTATATCCATCAAAATTATCTATGCAAAGTCTCATTTCTCTGCCATTTTGAAAGTAAACTGAACATTTTGTCATATTTGCGGAATAATTCTACTGATTTCCACAAAATTTTGCACGCCCACATAAGGTCATGCAGAGTAACATTATTTAAATAGGGTCGGACAACGATTTCAATAATGGTGGCGATATAAACAGTTTCATATGTTTGGCATATCTATTTAACAATTTAACATTTTCAATCAAACTTTTTATGCTGATATTATCTGTTAAAAACATCGAGTACAGAGCCTCTTTTTAAGCAATTTTGTAAGGTAGCCCCATCTAAAAAAAATTAGGTTTTTATGATATATCTTGGAGACCAATCCACCGATTCCTATCAAATTTTTCACACAAGTACCGTTACGGTAGAACATGTAAACTTATGTGTAAATATTTCTGTTTAGTGAACTGTATCAGTCAAAATATTACGCTGATTACATCCGAAGCTGAAGCTCCAAATCCTACCTCCGTGATGCAGTTGATTGCTAGCTAGTTTAATTTTACGATGTTTTCTGAATTCGAATCCCAGTTAAGTCACTCGTGTATTTTAAATTGTCTTTGTACTGTTTCACATGTTTTTGGTTTCATATATAATGGTATTGCTGTCAATGAGACGTCAACGACTACCTAACATCAAAGCTTCCAAAAACTCTACTAACGTTTATTTGCACGAATGTAGAAGAAAGTAGGCTCATTAGTTATCACTAACTTCTTGTTACAAATGTGTCAACTTTTTCGTACTCCATTTCTACGCCTTCGAACTAATTAAGCGAACTATGTTGATTTTTATTATATTGTTATATTGTTAAGTTTGTTCAACACTCGTAACGTCATCTTCTATCGTAACTTATTTTACTATTTGTCAATTTACTTCAAAACAACAGAATAAATATTGTATGAATTGATTTTTGTCCTCTGAACATTTATAGTTGTAATATTACTGGAATATATTCAAGATATGTTAGGTATTATCGTAGCAAATAAAAAAACAGTTTTGTTAAAAAAAAAAAAATTGTCTCGCTATTGTTATAACATGTGTTTTTGACAGTTCTCTAGGGGGATTCGGGAATTATAGTTTTCACAGCACTATTTAAAGAAGAAATCAATTAAAATGTTACAACCCAATAAACACTCTATCCCAATTCACTCTTTACTTAAAATAACGTATGAAATTATTAATCGCTTTATAAAATGTGATTAAAGCCCATATATGAGCATCATAAGGAAAATAACTTAGCGCAATGTATTTCACTAACAGCGCAGTCTATAAAAAAAAGCTATTTAATTATTGACCCTGCTCTGTTCTGGCAAAAGTTTCCTGCGCCTATAAGAGAAGCAAAACGTTTTTCCTCAATAAGAGACTGGTTTCATTTCTATTAGAACTTTTCTAGTTAAAAAGGTTATTATAAAACACGTTGGTTTGAATGTCACAGGCATGTAAGAAGTTAACATTTAACATATAATCAAAAACACATTCGAAACAACTTTTCCACCTACTTAGGGATTTGTATTTAGAAATATCCTGAAATAATTTTTTAGGTTTATAGATAGTCAACAGAGAGCATAACGATATCTAATCGCGTTAGTGAGTTATTGAGAAGGCTTTGAAAATACGTTTTCAACCTGCTCGCATTGTAAGGGGATGAAATTAATAAAATCTCGAAATTAATATATAATAATTAAAATAAAGGTAGCATTTTGAATCAAAAGATAAATAAGATATACACAGGAGAGCCAAAAAAACTGGTATAGGCGTGCGTATGCAAATGACAAAGGTATGGAACCAATCAGAGGAACGCGATGCGGTTGGCAGCTAGATCGGTTACTGCTGCTACAATGGCAGGTTATCAAGATTTTAAGTGAGTTTGAACGTGGTCTTATAGTCGACGCACGAGAGATGGGACACAGAATTTCCAAGGTAGCGATAAAATTTGGATTTTCGCGTACGACCATTTCACGAGTGTACCGTGAATATCGGGAATCCTGTAAAACATCAAATCTTCGACATCGCTGCGGCCGGAAAAAGATCGTGAACGAACGGGTCAAACGACGACTGACGAGAATCATTAAACGTGACAGACGTGCAACCCTTTCTCAAATTGGCGCAGATTTCAATGCTGGGGCATCAACAAATGCTAGCGTGCGAACTGTTCAACGGACCATCATTGATATGGGATTTCGGAGCCGAAGGCCCACTTGTGTACCGTTGTTGACTGCACGACACAAAGCTTTACGCCTCGTCTGGGCCCGCCAACGCCGCCATTGGACTGTTGATGACTGGAAACACGTTGCCTGGTCTGACGAGTCTCGTTTCCAATTGTATCGGGCGGATGTACGTGCACGGGTATGGAGACATCCTCATGAATCCATGGACCCTAAATGTCTACAGGGGATTGTTCAAGCTGGTGGAGGCTCTGTCATGGTATGGGGCGTGTGCAGTTGGCGTGAAATGGGACCCCTGATACGTCTAGATACGACTCTGACAGGTGACAGATACGTAAGCATCCTGTCCGATCACCTGCACCCATTCATGTCGATTGTGCATTCCGACGGACGTGGACGATTTCAGCAGGATAATGCGACACCCCACACGTCGAGAGTTGCTACCGAGTGGCTCCAGGAACACTCTTCTGACTTTAGACACTTTCATTGGCCACCTAAATCACCAGACATGAACATTATTGAGCATATCTGGGATACTTTGCTACGTGTTGTTCAGAAGAGATCTGCACCGCCTCGTACTCCTATGGATTTGTGGACTACCCTGCAGGATTCATGGTGTGAATTGCCTCCTGCGTACCTTCAGACATTAATCGAGTCCATGCCACGTCGTCTTGCGGCACTTCTGCACGCTCTGGTGTAGGGGGGACGGGGGCTACACGATATTAGGCAGGTGTACTAGTTGTGTTGGCTCTTCAGTGTATAATAGCATTAATGCACATTTATGGAGTCTGCAATAACACATTTGACATTTTTTCACCCTCTTTGGTTGAATTTCGAAAATTTCTTTCTTAGTGGGTGCCTGCACACTAACGGGAAGCCATCACTAAATTTGCATGCTTTTGCGTCCAGTGGTTTTGTCTGTACGTTGATGAGTGAGTGTGTGAGTCAGTAGGAAATTTCATGTCATACATAAAGAGTATCTTTTCCACATTTACACAACTCATTATGGTAACGATAATTTTGTCATTAATATATTTACAAATTTTCTCTTGAAGCAATGAAGATGTCAACGGTCGGGCATGGCAGTATTGCAATGCCATTCGGTGAAGGGCGGGGTAGGAGTAAGAGTTTATGGACTTGAACCCCCTCCCCCTACCCGGGTGGAAAAATGAACTCAGACGAACGTCAAGTTAAGACTGCTATAGGCTGTTCTCTGTAAACTGAGGACTTTTGAGGCACTTTTAAAATAAATATTGCCATGTCAGTAGTAAACACAGTGTGTATATTTCACCAAACTCGAAAGTTAACGTCTAAGGCTACAATAAAATATATTTATTGACTATTATTCCAAATGAGAGGGTTTCAAAAAGTGCTCACTTTACCGTGAATAGCCCATACTGCGCTTGCTCCTCTAGCACTCGCGAATGTTGATGTGTTCCCACCAGGAGCATGCAAGATCGATGAGATGAATGGTATCTAAACTGTAGTTTGTTTGGAATGGAAATAGATACCGCTGAAATGGTTTACTCGTGTGCCATAAGACATTTCAACACTTATTTTGTATAGAAAATATGTGTGTGTGCGGGCGTGTATGTATATACATATATATTTATATATATATAAATATATACATGTATACATCTACACAGAGGTGACAAAAGTCATGGGATAGCAATATGCAAATATAAAAATGGCAGTAGTATCGCGTACAAAATGTATACATGGGCAGTGCATTGGTTGGGCTTTCATTTGTAGTCAAGTGATTTATGTGAAAGGTTTCTGACGCGATTATGGCCGCACGACGGGAATTAGCAGACTTTGAACGCGGAATGGTATTTGGACATGGGACATTCCATTTCGGAATCGTTAGGGAATTCAACATTCCGAGATCCACAGTGTCAAGAGTGTGCCGAAAATACCTAATTTCAGGCATAACCTCCCACCATGGACAACGCAGTGGCCGACCGCCTGCACTTAATGACCGAGACCAACGACGTGTGCGCAGAATTTTCAGTGTTAACAGACAAGCAACACTGCATGAAATAACAGCAGGAATCAATGTGGGACGTACGACGGACGTGTCCGTTAGGACAGTGCGGCGAACTTTGACTGTACTGGGCTATGCCAGCAGAAGACCGACTCGAGTGCCTTTACTAACAGCACGACATCGCCTACAGCGCCTCTCCTGGGCTTGTGACCATATCGGTCGGACCCTAGACGACTGGAAAACCGTGACTTGGTCAGATGAGTCCCGATTTCAGTTGGTAAGGGCTGATGGTAGAGTTCGAGTGTGGCGCAGACCCCACGAATCCATGGACCTAAGTTGTCAACAAGGAACTCTGAAAGCTGGTGGTGGCACCATAATGGTGTGCTGTTTTTACATGGAATGGACTGGGTCCTCTGGTCCAACTGAACTGATCATTGACTGGAAAGGGTTATGATCAACTACTTGGAGACCACTTGCAGCCATTCATGGACTTCATGTACCCAAACAACGATGGAATTTTTATAGATGACAATGCGCCATGTCACCGGGCCACAACTGTTCGCGATTGGTTTGAAGAATATTGTGGACAATTCCAGCGAATGATTTGGCCATCAAGATCGCCCGACATGAATCCCATCGAACATTTGTGGGACATATTCTAGACGTCAGTTCGTGCACAAACTCCTGCACCGGCAACACTTTCGCAATTATGGATGTCTATAGAGGCAGCAGGGCTCAATATTTCTGCCGGGGACTTCCAACGACTTGAGTCCATGACACGCCGAGTTGCTGCATTTTGCCGGGCAAAAGGAGGTCCTCCACGATATGAGGAGGTATCCCATGACTTTTGTCGCCTCAGTGTGTGTGTGTGTGTATATATATATATAT